>PVJO010032723.1:0-12854 GCA_004026905.1 Hystrix cristata | reverse complement strand
GGCATCTGAAATGAATAGACACCTCTCAGATGAAGAAATACAAATGGCAAACAAATATATGAAAAAGTGTTCTACATCACTGGTCATTTGAGAGATGCAAATTAAAACAACACCAAGATTTTATCTCACTCCAGAAAGAATGGCTATCATCAAGAAATCAACCCAAAACAAATGCTGGTGGGGCTGTGTGGAAAAAGGAACCCTCCTCCACTCTTGGTGGGAATGTAGGCTGGTCCAACCATTGTGGAAATCAGTGTGGAGATTTCTCAAAAAATTACAATTACAGGTTCCATTTGACCCAGCTATTCCTCTGCTTGGTATCTTCTTAGAAGAATTAAAGTCATTGTACCACAGTGATATATGTACAACCATGTTTATAGCAATACAGTTTGTAATAGCTAAGTCTTGGAAACAAGCCAAATGCCCAGCAACTAATGAATGGCTAAAGAAGATGTGTTTTTCCTATACAATGGAGTATTACTCTGCCATAACAAAGGATAAACTTGAGATATAGGTAAACGGATGCACCTTGAGAACATACTCTTATGTGAAATAAATCATACACACATGAGTACATATCAAATTGTTTCTCTGACATGAGAAACCGTAAATGTAAATAAGGACAAAGAATTATAATAGATACTAAGTAAAAGAAAGATAATATTCAGTAGGGAGGAGAATTAGAAATGGAGGAGGGGAAAGAAGGAAAAGAAGGAAAGGAAAAAGAAAAGAAAGGGAAAAAGTGGAAAAATGTAAATAAAGCTACTGTAAATAGGGGAGGGAGGGAGAGTGGAAGGGAGGGGTGGGGAAGAAGAGGGGAACCAAGATGTGTCATATACAGGTACAAATAAACTATGATGAATGTGCTCACTATATATACAATGTACCAATGCATGTTCTTGGTAAATTTAAAAAAAGAAAAGAAAAGAAAAGAAAATATTGCATCATAGCAATTCTCCCTGGTCTGATTTTCTTTACTGAGGTATCAAATTACATACTTGCTGTAATACCTTTTTTCATACCTTTTCAGTAATCATTTGTTTAGATGGGCAGGCATAGTGTCATCTTTTATAAGTCTGTGGGATGACAGTAAAATGCAAGTTTATTATAAAATTATACATAAATTGAAGTAAAAGTAGTATGGAAATATTGTGATTAATTTCCTATGTACAGGTGATTTCAGCTGTTTCACAATGTCTTCCTGCAAGAATTGTTAGATGTTATCGATTGTACATGTTTCAAATTCAGAAAATTCAAATCTGTAAAAATGCTTTCAGAGAGAAAGAGGAAGAGAAGAAATAAGAAACAGGAATGTAGAAAGAAGGAAGAAAAATGCAATATTATAATAGGCAGGGAAATGCACATAATTTTTTTTAGCACTAGTGTTTTTAGATTACAGTGTAACATGATAAAAATAAATGATTTAAATATTTTATTTTCACATATATTCGCTACATGTAGGTGATATAAAAATAAAAATCATTCCAATTACTGACATAATGCAATATATAGCAGGTTTGTAAGTTAATGTATGTTATAACAATATTAGTAGTAATAGGTAATGACATCAACTTTAGCTTTCTAGGGCAACTGTCCATATTTAGCTATTGAAATTCACAGGTACACACACTTGAATGTAAATTAAAATCTTATAAAGAAAAATTAGGTAAAAATGTACACTCCAACATCCTAAAATACTTTTTTTTTTCCCTGAGGGACAAAAATGGCTTGTAAATATGCAAATTCACATTGCTCTGACTACATTATTGCATGTTCATAGAAAGAGCTTATAAAGCAATTAAAGTAACTTGTTTGCACTATTCAAAACTCACACATATGAATGAATTTCATCACACCTTTAATTTTAAACAGATTATTGCCTATTGATAGTGAATGATTGAAGAGTGCTATTTCATGAAAAATGAATGCTGCACATTTTAGTTACTGATTGCTCAGATAAATACATATTTTTAAAAAACTGTTATAAAATCAAGTTTTTTTATAACAGATGACTTTCTTTCACTCTAAACTCTTGTCTTATAGGTCACATATATGATGGTCTTTCTGAAAGTTAATGGCATAAACTGTCCCCTCAACTAAGTGTTCTGTGACACTAAGTGACCGAAACTTGAAATTAGTATCTCTTTGAGATATGTTCATATTCCATCGCTTATTCTGAAAAATGTTAACTGTATCTCTCTACCAAGAGTAAAACAATCATATATCTTACAACACAGAAAAAAACAATGTTCTCCTAAATTCATCTAACATGCAGAGCAAAGCTACAAAAGTAAATCCTTTAATTCCAGAATACCTCTGTCCCATGATTTCCTTTTCACAGCATTGCATTTATACTTTGGCAAAACCATTTCAAAAATTATAGTTTTGGGAGAACATTATTCAAATAGTTCTGTTCAACAGGTCAGAAATATTTAAAAACATTGAAAACTTATGCAGTACACAGTAATTTTTACAGTTTTTTTTTTTTAACCACAACAAATAGATTCTTTGTTCAAACAGTTTTCACATGTAATCTCAATAACATCCACTTGGGTAGCTCTGTTTCAGAATATCATGAGATAACAGTGCATGTGTACACATAATTCATATGTAGCAGACTAAGGCTGACTCACAACACCTGTGTGAGTTACTTTTAATCTCATTTTGTAGTTTTGTATTACCTGACATTATTATGAGAAGGCTTACTATTGTAAAACAAGATATTTTGACAGAGGGAAAAAAGAGAGAGAGAGACTGAGACAGAAGGAGAGGGAGGGAATGAGTGAGGGAGGAAATAAGGGGAAGTAAAAGTTTTGTGTGCAGGTAAAACTTAATAACAATACTTCATTAAAATGGCCATATTAGTACCACCTCATCTTGAGAAAGAATATTATGTTTGACACTGGTGGTGATAAGGTATATAGACACATATCATATATAATAATACTATGTATACATATGTATACTATATATAATACTGTGTATAATATGTATATATAATACCACATATATATAATACTATGTATAATTTATCCTGTATATTTTATGTAAGTGGAGAGAAAAATAATGGAGATGTAAATTTCCATCTGTTATTCATTGCATATTCCGTTTTTGTTAATCCCCTTTTTTTCCTGTGAACCTCAATTTCTTCTTTTGTTAAAACCAGTTAAGCTTACAATTATAAAATTTTTTATGAAAATAATTTAACAAAACAGACCTATAGCATTTGTCCTAGTCGCATATTAGGTAATTCATGAAGCAGACTTTATCACTATCATTAAGGTACATGTTAAGTACAGAAATTAGAAAAAAAAAAATTAGGGGGGAAATTATATCATTAAAAGTAAAATTTCATGTGTGCCACATTTTGTAAAAAATGCTCTCAATATATTTACTGTTCATTTGTAATAACAAAAGTGTTTGGATTATATTTTTATCAATAGATCAAACTACAGTTTGAGAAAAATGTTTGATGTGACATAAAATTTTCATGTAGCTCATTTGGTTTCTGTATGTTATGTGCATATTTATTACCAAACAAAGAAAACTGAGACTTAAATTTTGTCTTTTTAACTGACTTAGCATTATCTTCAAAATTCTATTACTTTTTTAGAGTTAGGATTTTATTTCCTTAGGGAGGTTAATGGGACCATATGTGTACCTCAGTGTTTCCCCCTCATCAGCTCTTTTAGTGACAATATATTTATATCTGATGCATCCGTGGCCAGATAAAAACACTAGAATTTCACTCTTTCACTCTTATTCCAAATGAAGCCACTTTCTGAAACCACATATCATTTTAGCATACGTTAGTAGCCAGTTTAATGCAATGAAATAAACATGATGAGAATACATAATGTTCACATCCACTTAGAATGCATATGTTTATATACAATTGAAAAGGCTCCATAGTACAACATAAATTATGTCCCCCCCCTCATATATGCACCTTAAGCCTTTTCTGCTGTTAAGCCTTTTCTGCTGTGGCTACTCCTATGAATGAGACAGAAATAGAAATTTTCACAGTTGCACTCAGGGGCGATGGATATCAGGATGTTTGACACAAGTGGTGATGAGAGAAACAATACCATAGATTAAGATGATTGTATAAACAAATATACAAATTTCCTTTTAGGAATATGCTCTGCTTTTGAGAAAATGTGTGCATTTTTATGTTAACATAAGTAATCTTTTTGTATTTATCAAAGTGTAGTTGATGTTTCTGCTAATTAAAATATGAAAAAGCTAGTAATGCATTTAGAGTGAAATATGAAATATTTATATTCTGACAAATTATAATTTCATGATTTTGAAACACGCAAAACACTTTATTTTCTTTTATGAAGAAGGAAATAATTTTACAAAGAATAAAAGTTATTAAAATATATGATTCAGCACTCAAGATATTTGCTAATATTAAATATATCAATACAAAATATTCTGAAACTTCAGAATCTGGAAAGCATTTTGGCTAAATATAAGTCTGGCATAACAGAAATGATTGTTAAATAAAGATTTCATACATTCTTTGTTCTATGAAACCCCATGAATATAGGTAAGTACAGGAAAAATTAGAAGAGGCTGTGTTATTTCCAAATGTAAAATGCAAATACATAGGACAAATGGCAAGAAATATAGTAGAAATTGATATATTAGCAAAACAAAATCTGTAATAATGACATGAATAATTACAACTGACAAAATGAGGAAACGTATATTTTAGGATTTTTCACAGCATGCAGATATATATTACTTAAACTACTGTTAATATTTTCTGTGTAAGTTGTCACCAAATAATTTTATATCTACCTAAATTTTATTTCAAGTTTGCCAAATTTCTTGAACAGATATTTAAGACCAAGTGAATGTGTAATTTTTCTATACATTAAATAATGTTAAAATTCCACCCACCTACCTCCCCCCTCCACAATTCCTAGAGATTAAGAGACAAATGAGAGTCTGTAGTAGGAAGTCTGTAAGGAGGCCCCCAATAGCTTTGCCTCCTGGTATTCATACCCTCAGATGAGCTCCTTTTATCTACACTGCAGAGACTCTCTGACATATCGCTAATGAAAAGACCAAGAGGACACTATGGTATGTCACTATCAAGACTGAGTAGATAAAGAGCTTCCACAGTGGAGGGGGAGAGAGAGAGAGAGAGATCCTCCAAATCAGGAAGGAACTGACAGGAAAATTAAAAACTACAGAGTAGTTGGCACAGATCACAATACAGAGATGGGGACAAAACAGTCTGGACTTTTTCCTGAGCTCTTGCAAGAAAGGGAGACTGAAGCTGCAGAAACAAATAGAAAGCAGGGGACTCCAGGAGGTCCTAGGGCTGAATGGCAGTGTGGAGTAGACTGGCAGTTGCTGTGATCTGAAGGGACAGCACAGAGTTTTGACCCTAGGGAGTTCTTTCACAGGCAACAGTGGGGGGGTGACCCCAGTGCAGATGTTCACCATATCCCTGGAAAGATCATGGGCTTACACACTATTTTAGGAAAGGGTTGAGTATTTGAATCTGGGACTCAGAACAGCCATAAAAAGCCTTCACTTCAGGGTTACCAGTTTTAACATCCCAGAGTGACTGGGTGAGAGAAAACTATGGGAAGCGGTCACAGAAAAGGAGCTTCTCCTCATATCCTGCAGTTTAAGCTTTGAATTTTTTTCTTCTTGCATTTCTCCTTACCCAATCCTCTATATCTTTAGTAGTATAAGCATTGTATTAGTTACTTTTCTAGAGTCGATGGCTTGCAAGACAGCAGATTTAATACAGGACAAGTACAAGTTACAACATTCACAAACACAAGTCATATGCGAGAAGAGTGTAGAACATCTGCCTATACACTGGAGACCTGAAAGAGCCAATCAAGAGCTGGGAGCTCACAGCACTGTCTCATGTACATCCCTGTCTGCACTAAACTCCTGAAGAAATCTATACTGGAACCAGGATATGACGCTCACAGCAGAGATGACTATCAGAGCTCCCCTGAAGCGAACAGCAGCCATCCCCGATGACAGCAAGGTCCCCGAGCTCCTTCTGCGATGAGAACAGCCAAGTTCCCTCTGGGAGAGCCAGGTGCAATGGAGCTTTTCCTGGGAAACAGCCACCGCCTATCTTCTGCTCCATTCTCCTTCATGTTGTGTCAGCACATATGTCCACCACAACCATTAAGCTATTTTAACCTTTTGATTGCTAGCTAACTATATATAGTTGCCTTTAAGTTTTTTTTATTACCAATAACAAAGTTATAGCTGTCCTGTTTAGTATGTATTAGCTGTATGTCAATATCTGCATTAATGTTTACAGTATGATTGTGAATTTTTTTCTTTATGGTTAAGGGTGGTACATAATTGGTTCTTATGGGATGTTAATATCCAGTTTGTTTTGGAACATACTGTAGCTAATTTGATTGGTTTTGCCAGGGTCACATAATATTTGCTTTTAGTGGATTTTCTCTTTATACCAATAACCAGATTGCATTGGTGACATTAACAATCTTGGAGTACATTTAAGAGAACTCAGTCATTCACTCTACATCTTCCCTTCTCAAATTAACTGAAGTGGTTAGTTCTTGGGACAGAAGCAAAGACTTTAGATAGACATGCCCAAAATACATCACTGAAAAGCAGACTAGTTAAAGAGATGTCTATACTAGCAATAAAATCTTTCCACTATAAGAACCCACGAACCTCAGCACAAAACAAAACAAAAAAACAAACACATAAGAAGAAAAGGCAACAAAATGCCTCCCCAAACTCCCAGCTCTCCCAAAGACAATACAGGAGTCATTCACAGAAATAATAGTATAAGCCACACACCCAAACTCCTCAAAAATAGAACAAAAATGGTAATAGTGCACTTTGCTAACTTCGGATTATTTATTTAATAAAAAGTTTAAATTGGGATATTAATAGACTTCTTATTTTACAACTTATTGAATATATAATAGTTAATTTGTCCATAAAGAATATTGTTAGAAAACACAATAAAATATGCCAATATTTTACCATGAGGTTTAAGTGGAAATACTAAGAATTCTTTTATGTGACATTACCATAGTGGATTTGGCTCTGCTTTTCAGAGTTTCGTGAGTCAATTTCAGTAGTTTCCTTAAATGGTCATAGGTTAAAATTCACTGTACAAAATTTACTTCTTGGTAGTTGTAACATTCATTGTAAAAATAATGTCATTAAGTAATATATTAAGGGTGATAATGTGAAGAATTATGATCTTAAGTACTTTTTAGAGAAAAATAAGACAATCTAATCTTCCATTAAGTATGACATTTTCTTTTTCTGTGCTAATAGTGCTTAAATAAAATGCTCAACCTTGGTTATAATATATTTTATTAAAATTTAAAGTATCTTATGAATTTTAATAATACTCAATTGTTTCATAGATATTAAATAATAAAATTAAATTTTCATACTTTCTTTAATGCAAAATTTACCATTTACAATGGTATATGTAAAGTACAAAAGAATGATCTACTATGAGACAGCAAACAATTTGAAAAGATGAAGGTTTATGATATAACTGCTAAAAGATGGCAGGATAGCCCTAAATCTGCAATCTAAGCTAAAGCAGAACTATTACACACAACTTGCGTGTTTGCTGAGTTATTGTTTTATGTGTTTTCAGACACATTGATCTAGCTGTCTGCTTTTCCATCTGCACCATGCTGTTGTTATTGTAGTTTTGTAGTATAATTTGAAATCTAGGGTTCTGATGCCTCCTTTCTTGCTTATATGGCCCAGAATTGCTTTTGGTATTCCAAGTCTCTTCTAGTTCCATATGAATTTTAGGACTGTATTCTCTAGTTCTGTAAGAAACACTCTGGTGTTTTGATGGGGATTGTGTTAAATCTGCATATCAATTTTGGAAGTATGGCCATTTTAACTATATTGGGTCTGCCTATCCAGCAACGGGATATATTTCCATTTTCTCATATCGTCTTGAATCATATTTTTCAGAATACTATAGTTGTCATGGTAGAGGTCTTTAACTTTCTTGGTTTGGTTAATTCCTAAGTATTTAATTTGAAGTTCTTTACTTGAGCTCACTCTGTTTATCTATTGTGGGCATTCACCAGTATAAACTTCACTCTTAGGATTTTTTTCATTGTGTCCCATAGGTGTTCCAGTATGTTTTACTGGGATTATCATTTGATTCTAGGAACTGTCTAGTTTCTGTCTTGATTTCTTCTGTGACCCATTGATTATTCAAGAGAAAATGTTTAATTTCTATGAGTTTGCATAGTTTCTGTGGTTTCCTTTGCCATTGATTTCTAGTTTCATTGCACTATGATCTAATAATAAGCTTTGTATAATTTCGATTCTTTTGCCTTTACTGAAGCATATTTATGGGCTAGCATGTGATCTATTTTAGAGAAAAACACATGTGCTGTTGAGCAGAATGTGTATTCTGTTGGTTTTGTTTGGAACATTCCACTGATGTTTATTAAGTCCGTTTGTTTGAGAGTTTGTTTCAATTCTGATACTTTGTTGTTTTTTTTGTCCAGTTCATCTATGTGTGATAGTGATGTATTGAGGTCCCCTATTGTAATTGCATTGGTGTTTTGTCCACTAATGTTTGTTTTATGAAATTGGCATGCCAGAAATGAAAATTTGTTAAATGAATGGGAATCCAGGAAGACAATTAAAAATACCAAAAATGAGAATTGAAAAATGATTTAAGACAACACAATTGCATCTTCTTAGCTTTACTTACTTTCTATCCTCTTAAACAATAGGGGGATCTTTTCTGCAAGTACAAGGAAAACTTGTCAGGACAATCAGACATTAAGTTCCAAGCTAATCCTTTTTTTGTGGAGAAGCAGAATGTCAGTGAGGTCTAAGCACAGAATGGGTATAGGAGGAGGTTTAACCATAACTGAAATACTAACAAAATTTACATCACATTAATTACGAGTTTCTGAATTAAGTGACTTACCAATTGCTGAGTGTGTACATGAAATGAGATCTTCTACAGAGTAGTGTTTTCATTTTGATGACTTATTGAGTTTGAGCAGTTTATGCTAGGATGATACATTTGGCCATAAAACAATAAAAAAAGTTTTTTTCTATTTTTGATTTCTGAGGGAGATGAAAATGGGTGTATACTTGAAAACCTTAAAAAGAAGTCAGCCTGTAATTAAAATATGTACTTATTTAGTTGAATGCTTTGTTAATTGTAAAATATAGCTCTTTTGCAGAAATCAATTAATATAGTTTTTTAGTCCAGTTGTGCCTGTTATCCATATATAGTCTGCTTATTAAGGTATGCATGTATATGTCTAGGTAATAATTATGCTTTTGTTGATTTTACAGTACATTCCAGTTCATCACAGAGTAAAACAAACAGCTTGCTCTCACTTGGCAGGAGCTACATGCCTGCCATACCTACTTTCTTTTGTGATATATCAGTCTTCTAAGTCTGTGCCATAGGAAAGTGTGCAGGAACTTTGTCTGATTCACTATCCTATAAAATATTAAGCTTTTCTATTTTAATATTGATAGAGTCTAAATCTACAATAATCATAACACCAATTAATATGTTTTGTTTAAACCCTATGATAAAATTATTATTATTATTTTTTATAAATAAGAAGAGAACTTACTTGGGTGATTTAGCCATAGACTGATACTCTAACAGAATATTTATACATTACTTTAAACTCTTTCCCAATTCATAGGAAAACCAGGATTACCAAATTCTCTTAATGCCATAATAAAAATGTAAATGAGAAAGTTGAAGAATATATTTCTTGAATATGTATCTATCTGTCTGTCATCTATCTGGATCAATCCACAGAACAATCATAAAGAAACAAGAAATACAAGCTATGATGATTTTGGCCAAAGACAAAATATGTGAAAAAAAATGTTAGAAAACAAGTGATAAATTAATCTGTAGTCTTTTATAGCAGCTCATATATATATATATATATATATACACACACACACACACACACACACACACACATATGTATATATGTGTATATATATATATATATATATATATATATCTTCTCATCAGTTTTGATCATTATGAAAGATAAAATGTGTTACTTGATTTAGTTCCCAGATCACAGTCTACTGAGGTGCTCTGAGAACAGAACAAGAAAGATGCATGCAACCCAGAAAACATTGGTAAGATCTTAAAACTAATAGCCAAAAATGACCTTGAGTCATCTCCCAGTGTAAATAGAATAAGAGAATTTTCAAATGTATTTGAAGCAGATATCTTACGTTAAACAGGAATATTTTAAGACTAGATAGATGTATATATGAGTGTATGTATAGATAAATAGATAGATACATAGACAAATTAGTACTTGCCTAAGACTTTGTGCAGATAAGATACTCACAGTGATTTCTATTGTTTCTCTTTCCTCTCAACATTTCTTCTTCGTGGAGGAAATCTCAACCTCTATGGAAACAATAGATGTTATATATGACACAGATAGGTTATATCAAAATATCGCAAGACCCTCAAAAGCAGGCAATCTTTCCTGTGAGTATGAAACTAAATGGAGAGGCTGAGAATTTATTAAATGACAGTATTTTGAAGTTACACCCATGCACAACTTCCCTGTACTCCGTGCTAGTCCTTTTTTGTTTAAGTAGGTTCAATCTGAGGCTTTTCATTTTTCCTTTTTTCCTTTTTCTTCCTTTTTTGTTCTTTTGATCGTTATTAATTTTGCAACCAAAGAACTTCAGCTGCCACCAAATTAGAGCAGCATCCACAGCAGTTAAAAATTCAAGAATTTTGCCATCCATTTCTTAGTCAATATGAAATCAAAAGAACTTGCATATACACAAGATCCACTTACAGTGATTCATTTCTATGTATCTGACGGATAAATCAAAGTTTAATACCACCAATAGGAGTCATTATGTTGGAAAATATTTGGAAGTGAGCACTGAAAATAATATGAAATATTGAAAGGAGCACACAAATTTAGGACTATAGTTATTACACAAGTAAAAGCTATTGTAGTACTAGCTTCCTGTGTACCTGGAGTAGTATTTAGAAAAAATAAATTATTATTTAACTAAATACACTAAAAGTAAGATAAATGTATTTTTAAAATTGCTATCAGGGTGGAGTGGGGGGAGTGTGCATATTAGTTGCCTTACGTGAGAGGGAGAAAAGCTTTATAAAGAGCTAACACAGTTTAGGGCATACAGTGGGCACTTAGTAAATATTCGCTACAAGAGTATATGGGTAAGTTCAACCCTAAACAAGTTTTTTAGCTAGATGTAATAGAGAATATCTGAAAAGAAAGGTTAATTGGATTTTCCAATGGAAATTAAATGAAAAATAAAATATAAATTTAGGAAGACAAATAGGATTAGGAAAATAGCCACAGTTAATTTAACAGAAAATAGATATCTTTCAAAACGCAAGATTGTATCTCCTCTCCCCTCTCAGACACTTTCAGAGGAAGAGGCCCGTGATTTCATGGGGTAAAGAACAAGTGACAAGCATTTTGGAAAACTCTCAGTGCCAGACAAAGGAAGTGAAAAAAAGAAGCCATTTTAAATGCTTTTTTAAAACAGAAATCTCAAATGACAGTAATGACAAGACAACATGCTTTTGGAAAAGAGTTTAAAATTTTAAGAGTCATACTATTTTATTTGCTCTCTTCTTCAAAGTAGTTGTTAGGCACAGTTCATTCTACCTTCTGTAATCTCGAAGGTCTCTACTCTCCTCCACTGCCCCAAATGCCACTTCAGCTGAGTTTAAGGTTGTGGCCGTCTGGACTCCCGCAGTTGTCTTCCGTTCTGTCCTTGAGTGTCCAGCCTTATTCTTATGGATACACTCTCTTCATTCAATACCGGAGCGATTTTGATCATGTCACTTCTTTGCTTAAAACCACTGAAATAGTAGCCTGTGCCCCCACTGACTTTTTAAGCTGTTTGTCTGATTTCGAGGTTGGAGAATGGGAGATGGAGAAAAACATTGTTTTTCTCCATCTCCCATTCTCCAACCTTAAATTAAGAGTTGCAAGGAGCTCTTTACCTCGGTCTCCCTGTTCCCTTTGAAGAACTTATTGGAAGACAAAGCTTCAGGCGTCCTAAAACAGAACCCAGCTTTGAAAACATCACGCCTATTTCCTTCCAGTCTACTCTTTAGAAACCTGTAATTATTCTGCCTTCATAACTTGCATCACATGAGAGCAAATGGTTGGTATTTCTTTTTCCCTCAAAGGTTTGTATACTGTGCTATCTGCAGTGAAATTACATTTAACAGATGAATTAATTGATCAATCAAAACTCACTGAAAGTTGAATATTTAACAGAGTATTGCTATTTATAAGATTGTTTAAAAAATACGATCGCTAATATGGAAATAAAATACTTAATACTAATTTTAAGGACCAGGAGGTATTAATAATGACACTGTTTATAACATCCCAATATTGAAAAACATCTGCAGGTTTAAATATAAGATATTAGTTTTATATTTTAGGATGACAGTAGGCAGTGGCTATTTCTCTTTGCTTGCTTTGAAAAGTCATTGTCCTGAAAATCGTCTCCCCCTCTTTCATATCATTATAAGTTTAGAAGAATGGGCCACTTTGCTTCCAGTGAGGAAGCTCTGTCTGGGTTAATCTAATCAGTAAACATCTTCCTAAATCTGTAACTGAGTAATGTATTGACCAACTTTGTAGAGCTCCTGTAACTCTGAAAAATAATTCCTCAGGCTTTAAGAGAAAAGAGTCATTTTTCCTTCCTACTTGAAAGTGAGGAATGTGAATGTAGTTTAGATATATGAGGTCTGGTAGAGAGGTATCAATTTTTAATTAAATTTATATTGTGATATAATTGAAGATTCATGTACA
>PVJO010032722.1:0-12599 GCA_004026905.1 Hystrix cristata | reverse complement strand
AAGGAATATATTTGGTTTAAGTAGTGGGATATCAACTGAGCATAAGATGTGATTCCAGCCTTTTTTTTTTTTTTTTTTTCTGCTATGGATCCTCATGCATGCTAGGCAAGTTCTCTACCTGTGAGTTATATCCCAAGCTCCTTTTCTATTTTAATTAGTGGGCAGGATAAAGCTAAGTTACCCGCGCTGGCCTCAAAGCTATGATTCTCCTGCTACATCTTCCCAAATAGTTCAGCTTTCAGATATGAACCAATAAGCCTGGCTGTGATACCTGCTTTTGATGATTTTCTAAAAAATATCCTATCTCTTCCTTCCGCTGATGCTCATAATTAAGCATTCCTCAGACTGAGATTTTTTTTAACCTAAGATTTATTGGTACATTTTAGATATATACAACAATCACATTCATCACAGTTAATTTGTACCTGTACAAGATATATCTTGGGGTTTTTTCCCCCTTCCTCGCCCCTGCCTCACCCCAACTCTTCTTCCCCTCCTTATTTACATCAGCTTTATTTACATTTTCCATTTTTTCCTATTTTTTCTTTCCTTTCCTTTTCCCCTTCCTTCCTTTCCCCTTCCTCCCTCTCTAGTTCCCCTTCCCATTTGAATATTTTCTTTCTTTTTCACAATATCCATTATACATTTTTGTCCTTATTTACACTTATGTTCTTCATACCAGAGAAACAATTCAGTATGTACTCATGTGTGTATGGTTCATTTCACTTAAGAATATATTCTCAGGGTGCATCCATTTACCTATATGTGTTTCAAGTGTATCCTTTTTTATGGTAGTGTAGTACTCTATTGTATAAAAAAACACATCTTTATCCATTAATCAGTTGCTGGCCATTTGGGTTGTTTCTAAGATTTAGCTATTGCAAATTGTGTTTCTATAAACATGGTTGTGTATATATCACTGTAGTACAATGCTTTTAATTCTTCCAGGACAATATCAAGAAGAGGAATAGCTGGATCAAATGGAACCTCTAGTTGTAGTTTTTGGTTTTTTTTTTTTTTGTGCTAGGGATCGAACTCAGGTCCTTGTGCTTGTTAGGCAAGCACCCTGAGCACTGAGCTAAATACCCAGCCCTCTGGTTATAGTTTTTTAATGAATCGCCACACTGATTTCCACAATGGTTGGACCAGTCTACGCTCCAACAATGGAGGAGGGTTCCGTTTTCCCCACAGTCCTGACGGCATTTGTTACTGGTTGATTTTTTTTTTTTTTTTGATAATAGTGGTTCTTTCTGGAGTGAGATAGAGTCTTAGCATTGTTTTAATTCACATCTCTCAAATGACCAGTGATGTTGACCACTTTTCATATATTTATTTGCCATTTGTACTTCTTCATCTGAGAAATGTCTACGCATTTCAGGTGCTCATTTTTGTATTGGGTCTTTAAATTTGGGGGGAAGTTTTTTTTTTTGAGTTCTTTATATATTCTAGATGTTAGACGTCTGTCTGAGGAAGAGCTGGCAATTGTTTTTTCCTATTCTGTGGATTGTCTCCCCACCCTGTTGATGATTTCTTTCCTGTGCAAAACCTTTTTAATAGGATGCTATCCCAGCCACTGATTCTTTGTATTATTTCCCACACAGTCTGAACTTTGTTCATAAAGATTTTGCCTATACCTGTGTCTTTGAGAGTTCTTCCTATTCTATCTTCCAGCAAATTCAGTGTTTCTGTTTTAATGTTTAGATCTCTGATCCACTTGGATTTTAGTTTAGTACATGGTGAGAGATATGGATCTAGTTTTAGTCTTCAGCATGTGGTAAGCCAGTTTTTCCAGCACCATTTGTTAAAGAGGCTATCTTTCTTCCATTGAGGGCCCTTGACTCCCTTGTCAAAGATGAGGTATTTGAGTCTGTTTGGAGTTGTTTCTGCATCTTCTAATCTGTTCTGTTGATCCTTGGATCTGTTTTTTGCCAGTTCTATGCTGTTTTCATCGCAGGAACTTTAGAGAATAACTTCAAGTCAAGGATTGCAGTGCCACTTGCCTTGTCCCTGTTGCCCACAATTATTTTTACTATCTTGGTCTCTTCTGATTCCAGATAAATTTTATGATTGCTTTCTCTACTTCTGTGAAGTATGCTATTGGAATATTGACTGAAATTGCATTAAATCTATATAGTAATTTAGAAAGTATGGCCATTTTCACTATATTGGTTCTTCCTACCCAAGAACAGGGATGTCTTTCCATTTTCTGACATCCCTTTCAATTTCCTTTTTTAGAGTACTGTAGTTTTCAGTATAAAGATCTTTTCCTTGATTTGTTAGATTGATTCCTAAATCTTTCATTTTTTTGATGCTATTGTGAATGGTGTCACTTCCCTAATTTCTCTCTCAATGAGTTTATTATCTGTATACAGAAATGCTATTGATTTTTGAGTATTGACTTTGTATCTAGCTATGCGACTGAACTTGGTTAAATCTGGAAGTCTTTTGGTGGAGTTTTTGGGGTCTTCTATGTAGAATATCATGTTATTCCCAAATAATGATAATTAATTTCTTCCTTTCCTATCTTATTCATTTTATTTCTTTCTCTTGTATAATTGCTCTGGCTAATGTTTCCGAAACTGTATTGAATAAGAGTGGTGATCATGGACATCCTTGTCTTTTTCCTGATTTTAGAGAGTGAAAATTTTCAGTTTTGGACCTGTTAGTTTGATATTTGCTGTTGATTTGTCATAGATGGCTTTTATCAGACTGAGATTTAGACCATCTATTCTTAATTTCTTAGAGTTTTTTTTTTATCATGAATGGGTGTTGGGTTTTTTTGCTTTTTCTGCATCTGTTGAGATGATCATATGATTTTTGTCCTTGATCTGTTGATAAGGGGTGTTACATTTATTGATTTGCGTATGTTAACCATTCCTGCATCTCTGGAATGAATCCTACTTAATCATAGTGTATAATCTTCTTGATGATTTGTTGCATTCTGCCTGTCAGTATCTTAGTGAGAATTTTTGCATCTATGTTTATTGGGGAAATTGACCTGTAGTTCTCTTTTTTGGTTGGATCCTTTCCTGGTTTTGGTATCAGAGTAATAGCTGCTTCCAGGAATGATTTTGGGAGCATTGTCTTCCTTTCAATTTCATTAAAGTGTTTGAGGAGTAGTGGCATTAGATCTTCTCTAAATTTCTTATAGAATTCAGGATTGAATCTGTCAGGACCTGGATTTTTCTTTGTTGTTAAATTTTTAATTACCTCTTTAATTTCAATGGCTGACTTTGGCTTATTTAGTATTTTTATTTCTTCTTGATTCAGTTTTGGTAATTCATATGCATCTAGGAATCTTTCCATTTCTAGAGTATTCCACCCCACAACATCAGAATACATATTCTTCTCAGCTGCACGTGGGGCATTCTCCCAAATAGACCACATTCTAGCTCATAAAACATTCTTAAGTAAATGCGAAGGAATTGAAATTATTCCACTCATATTATCAGACCATAGTGCAATGAAATTAGAAATCCATGATAAAACAAACCACAAAGACTATGTAAACACATAGAAATGAAGTAATACCCTCCTGAACAATGCATAGGTCATAGATAAAATTAAAGAAGAAATTTGGCAGTTTCTACAGCTAAATGATAATGCCAATACAACATACTGGAACCTATGGGACACAATGAAAGCTGTGCTGTGAAGGAAATTCATAGTGCTGAATTCCCACAATAGGAAAACAGAGTGAGTACAAATAAACAACCTAATGTTTAACCTCAAGCTTCTAGAGAAAGAAGAATAAATCAAACCCAAAGCTCATAAGCATGGAAATTATAAAGATCAGAGCTGAAATTAATGCAGTCAAGACTAAGAAAACAATAGAAAGAATCAGTGAATCAAAGAGTTGATTCTTTGAAAGATTAAATAAAATTGACAAACTGCTAACTAATCTTATAAAAAAAAAGGAAAGATTCAAATCCATGATTTTAAAATGAAAAGGGTGAAGTCACAAGTGACCATGCAGAAATCCAGAAGATCGTCAGTACCTACTCCGACAACCTATACTCAAGCAGACTGAGATATGTTTGTCTATGTACAGCCTTGAAGAAGATTCCAAAGTCCCTAAACTTTCTACTTTGAAATTTAGTGTTGCTTTGGGATCTCTCATCTACCTCCTTACTATCTACTACTATCTATTTGATACCAGTTCCTTCTCTCTGCTTCTGCTTCTATACTACTACTCTCAGAAAGCAAGCACCCTTCTGTGCTGCTCCACCTAAAACTTATTGGTGGGATGTCACAAAACCTTAAAAACCTGCAGGATTCCGCAAGTACTATCTGCAGAGGGCAAGATTGTTTGGCTGCATCTGTGTTAAACATGCTGCCTTTCTTAAACAGCTGGTTATGCTACTTTATCATAAAATTTTATTTTTAAAAACTTGATTTCTACTACCATGGCCCATAGGCTGTGATTTGTTGGCCTCTGAATGCAGCTGAAGCATAGAGTGCTCACCTTCCCCTACAATAAAAATTATTCAGTTTGTTTTCTCTATCCTTGATCTCTTTTTAGGCAGGTATCACTTTTTGTCTTGATCTGAAATATCATTTTTGTTGTGGCTTTGAGGTTAGTCAGGGACAGATACTCGTGTT
The DNA here is from genome assembly GCA_004026905.1 of Hystrix cristata. Taxonomy (NCBI): domain Eukaryota; kingdom Metazoa; phylum Chordata; class Mammalia; order Rodentia; family Hystricidae; genus Hystrix; species Hystrix cristata. The sequence continues at coordinate 7,997 of PVJO010032722.1, read as the reverse complement.
TATGGAAAATCCGTAGAGATAGGACACATTTTAGGAGGACCACATGACAATCAGATTTAGTTCATCTCCTATTACGATTATTCCTTCTTTAAAATCTTGGGTCATTTTATTAAAGTAATTGATGGATTTCTTCATACGATTCAGCCTATTAGCCTTATATGCAGTAGTTAAAAATACTAAGAAAAGATAAAGCTAAGACATTAGGTGAAATGAGGATTCAGTTTCTTATACTTGGACAAGCAAAAAGACAGGAGAAAAAAAGGGTCACTGAGAGATGCTGGTACCTGGCGGTAGATAATGGTATGTTACTGTATTCTGGATCAGCTAATTTTCTGAAGCCTCTTTTAGCTATTTATATTCCCAGGTGTTAGAGAAAATGGAGGTATACATATGCTACCCACTGTGTTAAATGGTACTTACTTTTATTTCTTATAATCTGACCTTTATCATGATTGACGGGGGGTCTTCTCTTTGCTTCAACAAATCTTCAAGTGCCAAATCTGTATTCATTCTTGAATTGTCTTGAGACATGTGAGGCAATAATCATCCAGATTCCAAGCCATCATCACCCTAGTTAAAAGCCTACTCCTCTTGTGACTAATCCAAGACTGTAGGGACTCTCAAGCAATTTTCTATCTAATTTGAAAATGAGGAAACATCATTTTGGAATAAAAGGCTACAACAACTTAGAAAATGATGAAATCTCCCCCCTTTAGGATGATCTGCTGCAGGAAGTAAGAACAGTAGATCACCCAAAGGGGGGAAAGTACATTAATCAAAGCATCAGATATTATATCAAGTTCTGATGATAAAGTGGCAAACAAATTAGGAATTACTACACTCCCTTATAAATTGAGGGACAATGAGGGGGAAAAAAATCCTACGTATATTGCTGTGGACATATCTTGACCTTGTCTACTGCCCTATTTTTAAATTTAAATTTTATTGATTGATTGCACTCAATGATACAACAGGAAGAATTTCGTGAAGGATAGTTAATGTAAGATATTTAGGGTGAATAAGGATTACCAGTCAAATGTAGGGCAATGGGTATTCTAGTCAGAGACAATGACATGGGTCATGTTCCTGAGATATAAGAGATATATCAAAGAGAGACTGAGAGGGATAGAAGTGTTCAAGGAAAGGAGAAGTACTATGAAACTGGATGAGGAAAAGTCACATGGAGGTTCTTCAAGACAAAAAAATGAGGCAGTGAGGGAATGCAAGTACAGAGCAACCAGCATCTTGTAACTACTTATTATAAAGGCAGAAAAAAATGCCATTGAAATATTTGAGCAGGAGGCTGACTTAGCTGGAAATGTTTTTTTGAATGATTATAGTTTCTATAAAGTAATGGAAAAATAAACACTAAAAAATAGGAAAAGAAGCTTGAGAGCTGTTTCAACAGTTCTGGTAAAAGCATGAAGTATTTTTGGTGCTGGTGGAAGAGCACAGTTGCATATGTCAGGAGATTTGGCTATGATTTGTTGTTGACAGAGCTAAACATCATCATGTGCAGAACCATGTTTCCAGGAATTGCTCGTTTCCAGACACATTATCTTGTTTATTCCTCAAAATAATTCCATGAAGTGGATACACATGGAATAGATTATACAACTATAGATTAGCCAATTATAGAAAAATGTATTTTTAAGATTTATATGTCATATAACTAAAAGAAATAAAATTAGAATCCTCAACTACAAGCTCAAAAGTTTTCATTTCTATCACTTTGCCCACTTGGCGTAGAATGGTTAGGGAGAAGTGAGAAGGGAAAGGAAGCGAGGCAGAGTCTATCATGATAGGTAGTGAAATCACCTGAGTAGATGTTGCAATGAAATTTAGAATTAAAACAATCTTTGGGTGAATAATTTGGTTTAGCTTTTGAAAAGATGCAGAATGTGTTTTGCTACAAAATGCCATGAAAGGTGCCTAGCAAGACCAAAAAGACAGAAAACGGTCAAATCTTAACTAAAACCAAAACATAAGTAGATAAATAAGGCAGAGATGTGGGAAGAGGATTGGCATGGGTGTGGGGTTGAAATTTGGTGCTGTGGTTTGAACTGGATACATGGTAGGAAAGCAGGAAGGGTGGCTTATGAGGAAGGCTGCACTGTGGTCAGTGGATGAGAAAGAATTCAGTATTTGATAAAGCAAATTCTAAAATTGCTTCTACTCATGTTATCATTCACCGCTGAGGACTTTGGTCTTATCTCTTCTACATCATAAAAGAAGGCTAATTCATTTTCAAAGCAGTGTTCTATTTGTCCCTCCGCGGTCCACTCAAGGAGCTGATGTACTTAGAGAGCTTTCATAATGGAGCCAGCTTGATTTCTCCCGTCCTCATACTAAGTAAATCTCAGTGAATTAAATGACAAAAAACCATCTGCTTTCTACAAATAAACTCTTCTAATACCTGGCAAATCTTAAAAGTCAAACTGACAATGAATCTCTGTATGATCTGCTTTGTAAATTCATCTGCGGGGAGATACTCGTCTTGTGGTCAACAGGAAGATTTGTCCATGTTTCCCATTTGGAGATCAGCATGTTATAGGAAATTCAATTTTACCCTGATGATCTTTGCACATGCTGCTCCAACTGTCAGGATTAGGTATCTCCCGCTACGATGTTGGGACAGAGCCTGCTCATCCTTAATAATCATCTCAAATAAATCTGCCTTTTGATAGCTCCTCCAACTCATTAGTAAGCAATTTATTATTTTCGTGGAAATAACACACTCATTGGTAAAACTATGACCATTTATTTTAAAATTAATATACTAGCCATTTATATACATTATTTACATTTATTTCTCACACAAAAAGTTAGGAATAAATATCAACATCACCTTGATTGTATAAGGAAAATGAGACAGAGCATTTTAACAGTTTCTCAAGGCAATACATTTGAATAATTGTGAAATGACGTCTGGGATCAGAGCAATTTAAAACCAAGTTTCTGTGTCAATCAGTTAATCATTATGCTGTGAACAGGTTAGGATTTTCCTCATTCTAGCCTATGTATTCGTGTGACCACTACAAAAAAATTATGTATGTCCCAAGAGAAGTGACCATTTATCATTCATATTTATTTGGGTACTTCTTAAAATAATGACTGGCTCATAGAAGATAGTTAAAATTGTTCATGAACTGCTTTTTCTTGTTTCAGGTGGGAAGCTGCTAATAATAGGTACTTTCAATTTGTTAATAGGCTACTATGAATTGTCTTGCGTTAATGTTTTTCATGTCATACCTGGTACATCCAAAATGCATGAAAAATATGAACTACATGAAGGAGGTTTGGAATAAATCCTAGGAGATATATGTGATGTCTTTTCGTTAAGATGATTTTTGGGTATTTACAAGTTTTAAGGTGTTACTTTCTGCTAAATATAGTTACCAGGAAGGGATAATGAGAACTAGCAGACTCTTCTTTTCAAGTTCTGTAAGGGGATCACTGAAAGAAAATTCCTCAACAGTTTTCTTTTTGACAATGTATATTCTAGAACCATGAGCAAGGTCACGAGAGTCTGGATCTTAGTTGCTTGTGTGCTCAGAAATCTTGTATTTCTATTCTTCTATACTCCACAGCCTTTAGTGTATTTGTAATAATTTCTATGAAAGCAGCTCCTCCCTTCTCCCATCTCTTCAGGAAATATTTTCGATACTAGAAGAGCATTTTCAAATATAAAACGCCATGCAAGAAACTCAACACTTATGGGTACTCAAGGAGACAGAATGCATTAGTCATTGTAAAATGTACCAGAGATACACTGTTTTATATTTCAGGCATATTACTCATTCACACTGCATAGTACATGGCCATGTATTAATAAGAAGGAAAAAACTGAGGAATTGAGAGCAGAGGTGAAGACCAGTACAAAAAAAAAGTTGAGATTTAAACCCATAAGAAATATTAGTGTTGATTTTAATGCCACATTTTATAAAAGCCATTGTAAATTTAGATTAACAACAGTCATTATTCCCTAGACTATGAACACACACACACACACACACACACACGCACACACACACACATGCCATCTGCAGGACTGGGCCCAGTGCTTTGATTAATACATATGGAACTGACAAAAAAAATGAAGTTGTTTTCCAAAATAAAGAAATAAATCACACCAAACCATAGTTGGTTTTCTTCTAGAATTTTAAAGAGATCTTTAGGAACCTGGAACCCTATGACATCATAGTGGGGAGCCAGACAGGAAATTCAATTTGAGTTTAAAAAAATATTCTCAGTAGAGCAATTTTAACAAAGGGATAAAAGAGGACTCAGGAGACAGTATAATGAGAAATGGTAATAACCCTTCCAGCAATCATGACTCGATGGGTGAACATAATCTGAGATTAGAAGACCCACCAGGGAGCAGCAAAGTTACAGGACTGCTTGATGAAATAATTTAATACCTACTGGCTCCAATAAATAGCATGTATAAAGAATTCTTGGTGACCTGGTGGTCCTGCTAAACCGGAACTCGGGGAACCTGCTTGAGGCAGTGATAGGTCTCATATTTCCCTCAAATTTCCCACAAGCCCTCTTCATTCCTCTTACTATTTGATTCAGCTTTACTCTGTCCTCAGAATGTGAGTCAGTCCCTGTTGCAACTACCTGGAATCTAAGGAATAAGGTGTGCTTGAGAAACAAAACACAAAAATAAAAGTAAACTATAAAAATCACTATTATAGTTATTAACTCCTTCAGATTGTGATATGTTTTACATCTTTTAATATCAATTTACTGGGAAGTAATTTTGCCAGACAGGTGTTGACAATAATAATAATTAGTATTACTACTAATTTGTATAAATGTATTAACAATGTAACCAGTGTTTATTATGTGTTTTATCTGTGCCACACTCTTTCATTTGCTCGTTACCTTTTTTAAACTCATAACAGTCATATAAGGGGACTGAGGAATTGAGGCTTCGGGAGAATAAACTTCATGCCAACGAAGTTACTACTACCGTTAACCCAGGAGGTAAATTTATGCTGTCTTTAGGCCAATATTCTTATACATCTGCTGTTTTATCCTGAGGGTTGTGTAGTGGTTAGTGTTTACCCCTAATTTATACATCTCTCTGAGTTCAATTCTTCTTCCCATTATACCAGTCTTAAAACCTAGGACTTAGTTTTATGCAAACTAGGAAATAGGAGAGCAGACAGTCAAATCCACCTTCCCTGAATTCTTCAACCCTAGAGCAAGTCCTTTATCTGCAGAGCTCGGGACCCTTTAACATCACTGTTTTCTTTGTGCAGTTTAGCTTCCAGGCAAACAGGGGACAAGATACATTATCCCCCAATTTAATAAGCAGATCTTCAAGACCCCACCGGGTATAAGGATGAGCCGCCAAGAAGAATCTTTGATTTATTTACATCAAAGCCCAAGATCGGCCCAGATAAACTTCAGGCCTGTCATGTCCATCATGGGAAAGCAACAAAGTACAGAGTGAAAATATAATACCATTTTTCAGTTGTTGGATGCCTACTTGAAATACTACCAATTGGGCCAATTAGCTCCACTTCTTCGGATGGTATTAAATCCCTATCTGGTATCCATCAGAGTGAAACCAATAATTCATTTCACATAGGCACGGCAGTGCCATCAGATAGTAATGCCTTTTAGTTACTGCCAACTTGGGGCATTTTTGAAATAGTGACCTCAAGATTTAAGCTGCAAAATTCCATTATCTATCCTCAAGCCAGCCAGAGTTGAATTTTTGAAATATCCTATTAAGTTTTCTGCTCTGATAAAAATTCAGAGGCCCTTTTTATATTAATCTCCCCATGGCAAATGAAATTTGCTGAGTGGTAGATTTAATTTGCTTCTATTTATGTATTACCATATTTGGAGAAAAAATAATAATTGCTCTCAGTATCACTTTTCCAGCATTACCAGGGAAAAAAACCATAAGGATTTAAGTCCTTTCCTAATTTATTTCATTGTTTAGCCGCTACACAGTAAATAGTTTATTTTTCCACTTTTGATCTCTTTGGCATTTTAATTAAAATATAATTACCATTCAAAATATATTAATGCACAAGTTTAGGTAATTATCTATGTCAGGTCATTAGGTATATTTCTAAAATGGAGCAAAAGTAATCTAAATTTCTGTATGTATTTACCTGAGACAGGTATATCTTATCATATTTTATTATTTCCCCATGGCAACATCCTCATTTTAATTATGTGGTGAAACTGAGCAGTATAAAAAAAAAGTTCCCTCTGGAATTCGTAATAATGAAATATAAATGTTTTCATTGCTGTGGATTTATAGAAATTCTGTAGGGTTTTGAAATAAAAGAAAATTCATGGCTCACATTTCTATCAAAAAAATGAACAAGGTAAAATAAATGCTGTTTAATAATAGCAGAGAAACCAGTGTTTCACATCCCCAGTCCACTATGCCCTTCCTAAGCACAGCTGGTTTTCAAAATTTAGGGCTCAGACTTATGTTATTATTTGATTTTGGTGGATGCCTTTAGAACTTATGCAACTTTTTTTTTTTGTTTTATTTTTCTGTTTGAAAACAGGATGCTTGTAAAGGAGATGTCTAGGCATGCTAAAACAACATATAATGCCTTGACATTAGTGGCTTCTAATAATAAAAGTTCATTTCTGAATTAGATTAGACTCAGTTTCACATCTTCCTGCGCTGAAAATCAGGCTAGGTAGACACCTAAAAAAGATACAGGTTGCCCCAGTGGGCAGCTAAAGATTAAAGCCTCCAATTGGGAAGTGACATATGTTCTTGATTTCCACAATGTATTAGCCAAAACTATTCACACGGTTCCATCTACTCCAAAGGGAAATAGAAAGTGACATCCTGCTATGTGTCCAAAGGCAGAGATCTGGGTATAGTTGGTTAACATCATGAAGGACTACTCCAGGATAGTACTTGCTACATATTACTATCCTCAGGCAGTGATTCATTGTATTATGATTATGCCTCATATTAGATGCCATATCAGGACATTATTCCAAGATCAAATTCCTTAGTCCCCTCAGTTAGAATAAGTTTTAGACAGATTTCCTACTAACTATAGTCCCTTGATTTCCCTTTTCTTCCCTTACCTCTTGCCAGTTTTATAACCCAGGATTGTCTTTCATGAGGACCTCAGAGCCATTCCTTGAAATGTAAGCATCAAGGAAAACAATCCTTTTTCCCAGTTTATGAAGAAACCTGTTGTAGTCAATTTTCTCACTGCTGAGATAAAACACCCAACACCCAAAGTTAAAGTAAGAAAAGTTTATTGTAGTTCACAGTTCATAGAGGTTTCAGTTCACAGTTGGCTGGTTCCAAGGCAGGGTGGCCTGGCAGAAGGGCATCCTAGACGAGAAACAGTTCATGGCAGCCAGAAGGCAGCAAAGTAGTGAAGAAGCAAAGCAGCAAGCAGCAAGTGACAAGCAGGGAACTTCTTTCCGTCTATTATATCCTATACAGGCAACCCACCCCCAGGGCAAGTAGCACTCACACCCAGGTGGGGCAACCTTAATCCTAGCATTCATTGCGTGCTGAATAAATGCAAGCATCATGTACTTGATCCCAGTGTCACACACTATAGATCCGGCCACCTCTGAAAAGCCCCACCTATGAGATTATGAGGCTTTGGGGGAACATCTAGGTACAAGCCGTAACAGAATTTAACATGAAGAAATGCCAATTAGCAAACACATATGGACTATTCACATTGACCATTCTTACCCTTAACATTTGGCTCACTTCAGCATTTAAAAATCCTTCTGGCTTTTGTTTCAGGAAAATTGAGTTCAGTCTCTCTCCCCTATCACAATAATCTTTTCCTTCAAAAATTACTATACATATTCAACATGCACAACATATACCAGGCATGGTGGTGCATGCTTGCAATCTCAGCACCCCAGGAGGCTGAGGCAGCAGGACTGAGAGTTTGAGGCCAGCCTGGGCATTTTAGCAATTTAGTGAGACCATGTTCCAAAATTTAAAAATTAAAAAAAAAAAAAAA
>PVJO010032721.1:0-12856 GCA_004026905.1 Hystrix cristata | reverse complement strand
TCACCTGGGAGGGAAGCTTGACTTGCACTACCAACAGCAGAGCAGAAAGGGCTGGTGCAAAGTCCCTAGGTTCAAGCCCCAGTACCAGAAAGAAGGGGGCTGGGGAAATAGTGACCAGGAATTTAATGAGTCCTGCAGGACAATTCACAAGAGTGCTTTTCTGGAACCTTCACTGTGACCCTGTGATATGGGTCCTCTCTACGATTGTATTTTCAAAGGAAGAAAAATAGGATACAGAAAGCTAAATAACTTGTTTATGGTCGACACAGCCAGGAAGTGGTGGAACTAGGACCTGAACACAGAAATGTGGTTCTGGTACCAAGTCGTTAACCCCAGCTCAGAACCCTATTGCTCAGGGACCCTGAGGTGCTGTGAGCTCAAACTTGTCCCTTATGGCCCCATCTTGTCAGGGCTTTAGGCAGCCCTAACAGGAGAGCTTGCAGCCAGGCAGGCTGTGCATTCTCCCAGTCTGCTTCCACGACCAGGGTTCTCCATGGCTGACCCGGCCTCTGGGAAAAGGAGAAGACAAGGAGTTCCGTGCAATCCCGGGCTTCCCAGGAACAGAGGCACCTGGGATTGCCTAAGTGGAGGCCAGAGCCCTCCCCTCTGGTGTCAGGGACGGACCAGCTCTCTGGCCGATGAGCAGGAGCCTCCATTCCAGGCCTGGCTCCCTGGGAAGTGGGAAGGTGCTGAATGAGACTATCTCAGAGATGGGCAGCTCACGTGTGACAGCTCAGAAAATTAGGGTGTGGAATCGAAATGTATATGTCCTGCTCCTCTCCAAATTCTCTCTGTAGTGTCTCGATCTGCTTAGTTCTTTACTGACTGCTGGTTTATTCTTTGGCCTAGTCCTGTGATGGCAAACCTTTTAGAGACCAAGTGCCCAAACTGCAAACCCAATCCGCTTATTCGTCACTGAGTGCCAACACTGCAATTAAACCCGAATGCTGAGGTCTTAATTTTGAAAAAACAACTGTTAGCGGATGGTCAGCTGCTCAGGCAACTTGGTTCGTGTGCCGACAGGGAGGACATTATGTTCCCCTCTGCAGCATGCTTGCCGAAGGTTCACCACCACTGACCTAGTCCATTCAGGCTGCTAAAACAATCAACTGTAGACTGGGGGGCTTTTAGAACAGAAATGAATTTCTCACAGTTCTCTGGAGACTGAAGTCTACATCAGAACACCAGCAGAGGACCAACCTCCTGAGTCATAGATAGCCATCTTTTCTCTGCCTGATGGAGAAGGGGCAAGATTTGTCTCTGGGATGTCTTTTATAATGGCACTAAAAATTATGACTTACTCACCTCAATCCCCCTCTTCCAATACTATCTCATTAAAGATTAGGTTTTCACATATGAATCTGAGGGTTGCTTGTGGGTTTTAGTGTATCACATTCTTCCAGGGATTAAGGACTACTCTGAGGGACTGAGGATTTAATTGTGGATTAGGATTTCATTGAAGGTGGCTTTACTTTTGTGACCAACTTTCCTTGTCTTTAACTGCCTCAATACATTTGAGTTTGTTCTCTCTGGACCCTTGGAACCTGCCCTCACATTTAGTCTCTCTACATAGCACTTCTGGGATTATTACTTAGGACTGTTGATGTTGATTAGCCAGCAACCGTGTTACTCATTTTCTGCCAGAGGAAAAGAAGGGGAGCCTTGCCAAGGCAATAAGGTAGGACAGAAGTCTTGTATTTCTCTCCTAAGACAGACTGTTGTCCTGTGCAGGAAGCCCTGGGAGGCCAAGAAAAGTTTGGAATAAAAAGAGTAAGTTTCAGGAAGAAACCTCTTAAAGCCTATCTTGCTGTCGACAACCAAGATAGAATAGGGACTGGATTATCCCATATGTATCACACAGCTCTGTGTCATCCACTACTTTGAAACCTCAAGAACTTGTGACTATATTGCAAAAGAAGGGTACAAGGTAGGAATAATAATATGGAGAAAACATTACGCTTGGTATCAGGAAGTATTAGGTCAGTGACAAACTAGAATTTAAAAGTAACTATTCATCAGTGTTTGTTTACAATAGAATGTATAATGACTCAGTTGATGGATATTTTAGCGTACAAAGGGAAGAGAAAAAGTATACTTGAATGAGGGAGATTGGGGCTACAAATATTACTTTTTGCAAAGGACCACAAATGTCATGGCAGCTTTTAACTTTCATTTTGATTCTTCAGGTCTAGAGAGGAAAAAGAAGTCAGTCCCCACTTCATCATCTTCAATGATAAATGACAACATCCAAAAGTTTCGATTGCTCTTGTGATAAAATCTGTACTTCTCATCACAGCCTTGTAGGATGTTCAGAACACAGCTCGTCCCTGCTCAAGGCTTTTCCCTCATCTCTGAACACCCTTCCTGCTTGTTCTCTCTATTTCTATGCTACTTCACTGTTGGGGCCTGAGAATATTCTTCTCCTGTGTGTAGAATGCTCCACTGCTCCCTTGCTGTCTCTTACTAGTTTTTTTCTTAGCTAATTCCTGTCTTCTTCAAATTCCCAAAAAGTTTACCAGGCTAACTTCCCATCACACCTTCTCTAAGCCCCCCGTGGTCACTTTTGTACCCTTCATCATATTTGTACTGAGATGCTCCATGAGGACAGGACCACATGTGTCTTGTTCACTTCCCTCTCCCCTATCGGTACATGGACCTAGGGGAGGGGAATCAGTAGGTATTTTTTCATTGAACTTTTACATAAATCTTAACTAGGTATTTTTTCATTGAATATTTATATAAAGCTTAACTAGGAGAATCCTTAAAGGATTCTCTCTTTAAGGACTGATGTCTTTCAGGCAGTAGAGCTTTTTACAATACTTACCGGAATCAGCATTGTGCTGTGCTTGCCTGTTTGCTTCCCCAAGCGTGTGACACATCAACGGACTTTCAGAGTATGCAGAATGGGAGAGTGGAGATATAGCAGATCAATGTGGACTATTTTGTCCTATACAAACTTGGAACATAGCAGTAAATACAAAGCACACCTTAAGAGCTGCATTTACATATCATTTCTCAACCAAAGGCAGGAACCTATTCAGATAAAAGTAGTTGCATCAAGATTGTCACAGACTTGATACTACAAATGTTTCATCATAGTCAACAAATCATTTGCCATATGACCTAGAGAAATTCCTTTCTCCCTTTCCCCATGTTAAATAAACATCAAGTGTGAACCTTCTCAGTGAACAAAAAGAAAATTTAAAACTTAATATAAGCAGTTATTCCTTATCATTCTCAGATGGAAAAAGTTGGGATTTTTCATCTGCTTGTTAGTATGGTTTCATGGTACTGGGGATCGAATCCAAGAGCTTGCACTTTGTAGGCAAGCACTATACAAAAGAATTATTTTCTAATGTGGAATTAACATTACTTCAGAAGATGACCATATTCTCCATATTGAAAGTAAACCATTATTCTCCCTTCCTCTTCCTCTCTTGCTCTTTGTCTTCCTCCTCTCTACCTTTAACACTTTCCCTCTGCTTCCTCTCCCTTTCCTCCCCTGGCCTGTCCTCTTCCTTTCCCCCTTGAATAAGCAAGTATAGGTCTTGATGGAGGGGGTAGATGGCTGGGAGGAGGGATGCCCAGCGTGGAGTGCCCCCATCTAAGCAGATGAGGGAGCTTCATGTAGGGGCTGCCGAACACTGATGCTGGAGCCTGAATGTGGGTAAGAGAGCACCCGTATGTAAGGGGTAGTCTGGTGTGTGGTGCCGAACCCCAAGTGCAGTGAGGATAGCCTCTGTGGGGAAGAATGGGATATTCTCATGAATCAAAAATCCTCTCCTAGCAAGCACAAGGACCCGAGTTTGATCCCTGACACACACAAGAAAAAAAAAAAATCCTTTCTCTAGAAGGGGTGAGAGGCCAGGGCTGGTACCCTGCTCTGCTCAGACCACATTTTCTACTGTGGAACTCTGAACAGTCTGAGAAGTCTAAATCCGAGCCTTCAAGTTTAGGAAGGCATATATATTAAGAAAACAAGAAAGGATAGAACTTTACCTATTTTTTGTTTTGTTTTTGTTTTTGCTTTGGTTTTCACATTTATTTTCTTGTTGCTATTTGTTTGTACTGAGGCAGGATCTCCCTATATAGTCCACGCCAACCCTGAAATATTGAAATTTAAGTTGGGCTCAAAATTTAACAGTCCTCCTGCCTCAGTCTCCCAAGTGCTGGGACTGTAGGAAGGCAGCAGGAAAATCCAGTGGATATAACTTTATCGTATTTGACACTTTGTTAGCTTCCTTCACAAACCTGTGTATGTTGTCATTCTTTGGTTCTTTTTCTGAGGCCCAGCAAATGGTAAGATAGGGCAGTTGAAAATCCCCCTGATAACTTTGTTTCCTGCCTTATTCTTCTAAGGAAAGAAATTAGGAAAGTGGAGATCAAAAAGCCCTCTTGGCTTATCTGTACCTTTTGTTACAACATCATGAATTGCTGGCATACATTTCATAAGCCAATTTGGAACAGGAATAATTTAAATATGGGGACAGCCAGTTTGTGCCTTGCAATCATTTTGGAGTCAAATGTCAGCCACTCCAGATGGCGTGACCTGGGTACAGTGTCCTCAAGTCTCTTATACATTTCAGGATGAACACGTTACTGTGTCAGCTCTAACCTGACTATACCTCACTGCTCTTATTGTTTCTACCGATTCTTCCAGTGAGTCACCTTGTTGTGGAACCACCAAGGTATCTTGTGAACTTTACTAATATTTATATTTTCAAGTTGCCCAAAGTTTCTATTTTATGAAATGTGATGTTGAGCTACTCTGATTCTCTCTCCCGTTTCCTTTTTTTTTGTTTTCTCTTTCTTCCCTCCTTCTTTTCTGATAGGCAGGGGACTCAGACACTTGCTCCCAGAGAAAGAAATGTAGGGCATTCAACAGGGCTGACTAGAGGAGAAGCCACATGGGAGAAGTTCAAGAAGCATCCATCGAGAAGGAAGAACTTGCACCCCTGCTCGCTGAGAGCTCGGGAGCCTGCCCACCACCTGAGCAGAGCAAGCAGAGCAGCAGGGTCTGCGGGCTCCAGCAGGTGGGCACACACGACCTGAGAAAGTGAATGAGTATTTCTTTGGTCCTGAAAGTAAGTAAGTTTGGGAATCAGAGTAATTTATACAACTGGACTCCAGGACTTTCGCCTGTCGCTCAAGCACAAAGAGGGTTCCGCCCCATGCTCTTCAGCAAGTACACGAAAGACAAAATAAAGAAAGAATTGTTGTAAATAATTTATCCATTTAGGAGATTTGAGAGAAAAAATTGGAAGGTGAGGAGAAAATAATCTGTTAAAAATGTTTTCTTAATCCCAGAACTGAAAAAATACTTTTCTAGATAGAAAGGGTCCAAAGAAATGTCCTTGATAATAAACGGACATGGACCCGTATCAGGGCTTGTCCTCATGGAATTTGGGAGAGCTGGAGATGGAGACACCTGAAAACACGCTTTTTCATAAGACTGATATGGAATGTGCTTCTGCAAAACAATGCAGTGAGCCAGGAAAGTGGAACAGAAAGGACCCAGGAACAGAGGATCCAACCCAGGAGAAAGCAAAGGGGCGGGGCTAGAATGATGCAGCCGAGAATTCCCAAAGGAAAAGCTTTGCCAGCAACCCAGACAGCACGCAATCCAGATGCAAGCAGGAGAGAAAGCCCTGCAGAGACTGCTGCAGGATGGTGTGCAGCCTTCAGGAGGGACGAAGGACAGGTAGAGAACAAAGAGAATAACACGAGAATGTTACAATAGGTGACCAGACAACGTACACAGAGGTGATGAAGGCAGTAATAGTAACTATATTTGAATAGTGCTTTAGTTTCCTCTCCAACTATTCATATCACCTCTTTTGACTTCAAAGGTAACCTAGAAGGTGTTAAGTCAAATACAATCCTGATTTTAAAGATGGGAAAATGGAGGCTCAGGAAATGTAAATCTCATTTGAGTGGGGCAAAGCACAAAGAGAATAATAAGGGATGGATAGAAGGGGACAAGGGGATGGAGCTCTTGCATTTGGGAAGTGGTCCAAGGAAAAAAGTGCAAGGGGTGAGGAGTAGGGGGAGGGGGAAATAAGTAGAATAAAGATTTGCCATGTACAGGAAATTAATAACCTCAATTAAAGTACACATTATATGCCAATAACATGAGCTAGGACTAACAATACCATTCAGAATGAAAAATGGGATAGGGGAATTGGAAAAGGCGGAGAGGAGGATAGAAGTGGATTTCAAAAAAAAGGAAGAAGCTCTCATACGTATATGTAAGTCTCCCGATGATGATTGTAAATGGCATGAATTGCAAACACGTGCTAATAAAATAAAGAAAATGTAAATCAGTGATTCTCAAACACTTAGCTCTCAGAAACCCTTTATATCTTAAAATTATTGTGGTACCTTATGTAAAAAGTAAAATAAAAATGGGCCAAGACTTAAAGGTAAGAGCTATCATTACAAAATTCTTAAAAGAAAACTAAGTGCAGATCTTTATGACCTCATATCAGACAATAGTTGGTTAGATATGATACCAAAATCACAAGTTAGGAAAAAAACAGGCAATTTGGCATCATCAGATTAAAACATATTTATAGTTCAGAAGAGACTGCGAAGAAAGTGGAAACATAGCTCACAGAATTGAAAAAATACTTGCAAAATTTGTATCTGTGCAGGAAGTTTTATTTGTAACAGAGAACAAATCCTTAAAATTTAGGAATAAAAACAAATAGCCCAAGTTTTAAATGAGTAAAGGACTTTCTTTTTGCTTGTGATACTAGAGATGGAGCCCCAGGGTTTCACAAGTGCTAAGCATGTGCTTTACCTCTGAGCTATATCCCTAGTCCTGGGAAAATGATTTGAACACACATTTCTTCAAAGAAGATACGTAAATGGCCAACAAGCACATGAAAAGATGCTCAATGCCCTTAGGAGGAAAATGCCAAGCAAAACCATAAGGAAATACCACTGCACATTTGCTAGGATTGCTAAAATGAAAAGGTCAGCTAAAAACAAGGAGAAATTCGAATGTTAAATGGTAGAACTGTTTTGGAAAACTGCAAACAGTCCTCAGAGTTTAAGCATTAGGGTTACCATACAATCCAGTAATTCTCCTAGATACAGCTTGAAGGGAACCAAAAGCACGTTTACATACAAAATGTATGAATTTTTATAGCGGTACTTATGAGAGCCAAACAGTAGAGATAACCGAAATGTCCATCTGATAAAGTGATAAATAAAACCTGATAAGTACATGTGATGTAATATTTCTCAATACTAAAAAAGAATGACTGGGCATGATGGCTCATGTCTGTAATCCCAGATACTGGAGAAGTTTGGGCAAGGAGGATATCCTAAATTCAAGGGCACCTTGGGAAACTTAGCAGGATCCTGTTTCAAAATAAAATTTTAAAATGAACTGAGGGTGTAGCTCAATGGTAGAGCCCTTGCCTGGCATGAAGCCCTTAGTTCAATCCCCAGTTCCACAAAAGTGGGGTTGCGGGGATGGAGGAACTTTGAACACCTTATACTAAGTGAAAGTAGATGGATACACAGGACCTCATAGCTTGTGATTCTACATGTTCCAGAGCAGGCAAATGTATAAACTAGAATAGTAGTTGCCAAAGTGAGTTGGTAGAGTCACTGGGACAATATGAGAAGTGACTCTTGATACATATATGTATAATATATATATAATATATATATAATTTATATAATATATAATATATATAATATATATTATATATAATATATATATATTTGGTATGAAGAACATCTAATCTTATTCAGAAATGTATTTGGAAAAAGGAGTGGAATTTAACTGCCTTTTATAAATGTGCATATTTTTATATAATACAGTACATGAAAACTCAACAAATCATAGTTCCTTACGCTTAATTGCATTGTAAAATCTGGAATAATATCAATGAAATTTTCATATTCTTCTACATAAGAATCTATTAATCTTGCTTGCACTTTGAAGGCAGATTTTATTCATGCATGATTTTGTCATATTATGGTTCAGTCATTTAGAAAATATTGGTTCGCTGGGTTCTGAAACTCTTGCAAAATATGGACACATTTCATTCTACAATACCAAAAAATCACACTCATTAATATCACCACGGATTTCATCACATGAGCCACTACAGACAGTTTTCCAAATTCTACTCTTTGCCTCCTAGGTTAAATTTCATTTATTTATGTATTTATTTAGGTGGGTACTGGGGATTGAACTCAAGTGGTGGAGCGCTTGCCTAGCAAGCGCAAGGCCCTGAGTTCAATCCCCAGCACAGGTCAAAGCACAGGTTTATCGCTGGGAAAAAGATCACATTTTGCTTCCTTAAAGGAATAACCTTACCTTACTAATATTTGAGTTAAGTTCTGCCACATACCAATGGCTAACCATTGTTTGGCTGTCAGTAATTTGTTCAAGAAAAAATTATATCACATGAAAAAAGCAGGTAATTCCTCTTATAGCAAATATGATCACAGCTGGGAGTGGTGGCGCATGCCTGGGATCCCAGCACTCAGAGGGCCGAGGCAGGAGGATCACCGCAAGTTTGAGTCCGGTCTGAACTATTGTACACAGTAAGTTCAAAGCCGGCCTTAACTACATAGTGAGACCTGCTCTCAAGGAAAAAAAAAATCACAAGCAGGAATTTTTTTCCTCAAGACAACCAACATTCTTTGACAAATAGCACAGATGTAGACGCAAACTACCCATTTCATGACACGGAATTTTTTTTTTAATTTTTTTATTATTTTTACCAAGAACATGTATTGGTACATTGTATACATAATGTTCATAATCAACATGGTTATTTTGTACCTGTACATGGTACATCTTGGTTTTCCCCCCTCTTCCCCCCCTCCTCTCCCCTCCCTTCCATTCACCCACCCCTCCCTATTTGCAACAAGTGTAGCTACACTTTACCATTTTTTCCAAAAAGAAAAAAAGCAGAATTTTTTTATTATTGACAGTTGTATTGAAAATTAATTGTATATTAATTTTAATTAGTTAATAATGAAGATCCATTTACAAATCTATAGTATGACAAATAGGATATTTTTATTGATAATACCCACCAATCTTAATCAAAATGCCCCAGTTTTCAGGTGCTTATCTCTTTGTGTGCATGTATTTAGTTCTGTGTAATTACAATGTATCACACATACAGCTTTGTGTCTGATCATTATAATCATCAATCACTGGTAGCACAAATCTATTTGACATTTCTAATGTTTAATAATTTTCAAAATTTTATATAAATAAAATAAAGTCTATAACTGTTTGGGATTGGCCTTAGCATAATACTTAGCATAATACTTTGGTTATGATGTATGTATGTGTGGCTCATTTTTTTCATTATTAAGTAGTATTCCATGGTGTGTATGTACTATGGTTTACTTTTATTTTTTCAATTTTATTAGTACATGTGTCCAGTACATGCATTTTACATTCGTCTTGGGGAGTTGGTACATGTACATAATACAGCTTGTTTCCTTTTTTAATCCTCTTCCCTGTTCCTCCTTCCTCCCCTAGTTCCTCTTTCCGGCTTTTCATGCTTGTTGATATTATTAATCTTACTTCACAGTTACAGCATATAATGTCTACATTCGTTGAGGATAGTAAGACCTTGAGCCTGACGTATCTTCACTCTACCTATTTCCCCATGCCTTCCCCCCACCCCTCATCTTTGGTCCCCTAGACCGCTTGCCATCCTCAAGAGATCCATCCCCTTGTCTCCTTCTATCTTTTCTCGATTTTTCTCTTAGTTTGTGCTTTGCCTCACTCAGATGAGAGGAACCATACGGTATTCAAGTTCGTGTGTCTGATTTATCTCACCCAACATTGTATTTTCCAGAGGCATCCATCTTCCTACACATCTCAAATTTGTTCTTCTTTACACCTGGGCAGTATTCCGGTATACATAGGTACCAGATTTTCTTTCTCCAGTTAGCTGTTGATGGGTATACAGGCCGTTTCCAGGATTTTGCTGTTGTGAACTGTGTTGTCGTAAGCAGCTATGCATATATCACTATAGTGGGATGTCTTCAGCTTTTTGGGGATGATACCTAGATTCATGACACAGAGTTTTTAAAAGACATATTCTAAGGGGTCAGCTTAATACAACTAATTTTCCTTCTTTATCAAGAAGCATCTTAAGTGAAACTGAATTCCTTTCTAAGAACCTTAGAGCAGATGATGGAATAGGCTCTGGTACAATTTGGTGATGCTGGCTTGATTCACATAAAAGGGAAACCAGGTTAGCTAGCGTAGTTCTGATACCATTAATACCAATGTGATAGGATGACAAAAATGCAAATAAGGGCTTAATTGTTGTGAGAATAATTGTGCCCATACAAATCCCCTCAAAGTTTCTTGGGGGAAGGCTCTCTAGGGAACCATGGTACACACGTTAAAAGCCTCTGCTTTAAGTGCCTCCCCCACAAGGTTATGAATCTAAGTGGCAGAAGCAACACTTGGAACTAGCCATATTGACTCTAAGTCTAGTAGTTTCTCCATTTCACTGTATGCAAAAATGAGGGACACAGGTGTAAGTGAGAAAGCCTAATAAAGCCAAATAATTACATATCTACCAGAAGCCTAGTTAGAAATGCAATTAATAGTCATCATCTAGGTAGGATGACTTTAAACTCATCTAGTCCAGGTCATAAAGCCAGTCTAAAGAGATTTTTGTTAAAATCATCAAGACATGAGAAACAGCAAAGTATAAAGACAACATCAGTACATTAGGTTAAAGGCCTCTTACATAGTTCAGATCATTGTCTTGCAACTACGTGTAACCTAAGAGGGAATCTTGCCCATTTCTCATTCCACAGAGGACCCTCCTCACAGCACTTTGGAGAGATTGAGCAGATCTGGTAAGCAGCAGTTTACCTCTCTGAGGTTCTAGTAAGAAGTTCATTATTTTGACCTAAAATCAGCCCTTCTCTGTCTCCCTCCACAGACATACTCTCACTCACACATCATTTTATTGCTCTGGAGCAATAAGGAAAAGATCTACACCCTCTTCTATGTTATATTTTAAACCAGCTCCCAAATACCCTTGCAAACCTCCATCTTTCTGTCTGAAAAAATCCTTTCTTCCACTGTGTTTTTGGTTTAGTCTCATGCGTGGTCTTTTTATTTGTTTTGGTCCTTATTCACTCCAACACACCAGCCTCCCAGTCCTTCCTGCTACATGTGCTGCTCCTCGACTATCCTCTCCTCTCTATTGCCCAAGGCCTACTTGTGTTCAGGCACTGCGCTCCCTTCTGCCATTTAATTCCCAGCCCCACTCTGTGAAATCAGGATTGTCAATGGTGCCTCTTTACTTAGGAGTCACAGTTTAAGAATTTTTGGTATTGCGTACAGGTGGGTATACACCGCTTCAGTCAAGATGTTCGGCAGGTCCCTTACCTTAACTCTCCCTTCCTGAAGTCACACACATAATGTCAAAAGGAAAGTAAAAAAACAGTAGTATACATATTCTATTCTTTTCTTTTCTTTTTTTCTACATATTGTTTTCTTAACCTGGCCATAACTCATAAGTTGTAGCGTTTTCGGCAATATAATTTTACACCATTATCTAAAGTATATCTATACACATCAGTACACATATGTGTAAATATACTCGTATACAAATATGTGTATGCCCACATATTATAATGTATGACATACGTATATAAAACACTGGCTTGTTTCATTTGTTGGAGGAATTTTTTCACTTATGATACTTTTCTCTCCCATCTTCCAATACTTCTTTGTTTTGCTAACTCTGTGTCCTCTTTCTACTTGTGGCTACTTTCCCAGATTTGTTGTTAAATCTCATTCTATAATGTCTTCCTGTGTAACCAACTCTCTCCCTAGATTCACTACACTCTTCAGATTTGTAATTCTTTTTCAAACACCAGATTCGGATTCCCAGCAGTCTACAGCAGGATACTATTTGCACATGTAGCTATCCTCAGCACAGACCACCCCTGGCCCTGGGGTGGAGTGGGACACGCTGCGCCTCTAGTGGCAAGACTATTACCAGGCCTAAGCCTCCAGCATGGCCTTATCCAGGAATAAAACTGGGAACAGGGGCAGGAAGGACAGGCTGCCACTTCGCTGGCATCAGGAAGGCACAGCCGCCCTGGCGATTCATGTGACAACTACTGTGCTAGTGACCATCACTCCTTACAATTCAAACCTATATCAAAAATGAACTCCGATACCTATTCCAGGTCAATTTCCCTCTCATGACACAATGTAAATTAGTACAAGTGATGGCCTTGCAATCAGTTCAGAATCTTCAAGTCACGCCGGACATCTTGCTCTCTTCTCCCACACCCAGTCCGTTGAGCCTTACTGATCCTGCTTCGAAATGCCTCATTTCCCCTTCCTTTCATCCCACCATCACCAGATCACATTTGGAGGCCCCGGGGTGCCACACCTCAGCTGCACTACAGCCTCAATCTTACCTTCCAGCCCTTGTCTGGTCCCTTCTATTCTGCTCTGGCCACCAGTGTAACTTCCTGACAAGACAGACTTTTCTCTCCTCCTTGAACGTTATCTGATGACTCCTCATCATGGAAGAAGCCTTCTGCACGCTCCCTCCAGCCCTCAGAGCCTCTTTCCACTTCGCCCTCCTGCCCGCCCTGGACGGCCCAGGCCCGCTGCCATCAGCCAGGCAACCTCACTGCACGGGCCTGCGTGCGTGCTTTCCGCAGCCTGCCCCCCGCCCCGACCCAGTCTCAGCCTGTTTTGCTGAGTCCTGCTGCTCCGCCGCCCGCCTCACAGGAGCTCCCACTGCAGCAGCCAGCACAGAAATGCGCCCTGCCTCGCGGCCTGCCCTGCCTGACCGGCCCACACCAGCTGCAGGCGCGC
>PVJO010032720.1:0-12854 GCA_004026905.1 Hystrix cristata | reverse complement strand
TCCTTACACATCATATTATACTAATAGTATTTCAAGACAACTTTTCAAGTTGTCATGAAGTCACATCTCATTTTTATTTTATTGCATTGAACCACTAGGCATTGGCTCATTAAACATTTTAATTTCTGTGCCAGCATTCCCAGTATTTCCACTATCCTCAAATTAAACCCCTACCGGCAACTGAAGTGAGAATTTATCAAAGACCTAGAGTGTTTCTTTTTCTTTGCCCTACATCAAATCCACTCTAACCACTCCCCTAACCCCACAGGTTTCATCTATCACAAACAACAAGAACAATTAAAAGATGGTGGCAGGGTGAGACATGAGAGGAAACGGAAGAAAAACAAACCGAGAAAGGAAGGAATTCAGGGGAGCAGCCTTTATCATTTCTCCTGTTCTTTGAAGGCAGTAACGCTCTTTGCAACTTTCCATTATCTCCCCCTTGCCGGTTTTGAGGATAAATCCAAACTCTTCCGCAAGGCTTGGGAGGGCTGTCAGACACCTGCCTGGTAACTTCCGCCCTACTCAGGCAGCACCGCACCCTTGCCCACACTGGTCCCTGTGCAGGGCGGCTCTGCCCGCCTGCGCCTCGGGATCTTCTGCACACAATCGATGCTGCCCCCTTCCTGGAAGGCTCCCCTCAGCTCTGCCGCAGAGTTGCCTGTTGCCCCTTCTCACTCCCATCTGACAATAGAATCTCCACTGTCTGCTGGTTTAGGATCCTCAAGGAATCAGGGTCTCCGCTAATTTGTTTGGTATCCCCACAACTGAGAGACAAAGTGTTCAGTGGATGCTGAGAGGCGATTCATTAGTTAAAATTCAATATTGCCTCCTGCCTTGCGCATCACTGAATATGCTGCCGGATCTTCTTCATTTGCTCTCTCGATCTTTCTCAGCCCTGCAGTGTGGCCCAGGAGGCTGCTGTCCAGCACTGCACCATGTTGGCCTTTGCTTCTGGCTTCCAGTTGAGTTTAGCCAGTGGGAAGCCCCAGCAGGCCGTGGGAGTGCAAGAGGAGACAGGAACAGATAACTTATTCTCCAGCGTCTTTCGACACTGATGTGATCTTTCTTGGCCTCAGCCCTCCCCTGCAGCCAAAGATCGTGCCGGGCTTCAGTAAGCACTCACTACCCCTGTGCCCGCAGGTCTCCCCTGTTGCTGGTCCTGAAGACTACAGCAAGCCGTGGCGGTCCCTTTAGTGGTGTCCATACCTTATAAACAGTCCTCTCCTTAACCTCTCTTCCACTGTCCCTGCAGTGCACCAGAAGCCTACCACATCCCCACGACAGCGTCTGAAAGGGATGGCCCCTGCTGTGCTGCCACACTCAGCCCCGCCCTGACCGCTTAGTCCTCCCTTATCCACTCTCTCTCTTCTAGCATTCTCTGTCACTGTCCTTACATGACTTTAGCCTTGTCTTACTCTTTCAGTTCCTAAAGGCATCAAATTGCATATTTGAAAGCACCTGTCATTTTGCTTTTCTTCATTTCTCACCGTCTTTGTGCTGAGGTTTCATAAGAATATGATGCGTGCTTTTAAAAAAAGGCCATATTTCCATTACCCAAATAAAGTACATTTGAAGCAATTAATTATACAACTCAGGACATTCATCACTATACCCACCCTAAAACATTGCTTTAACTTCTGCTTTTCTGGTAATTATTCTCCTCTATATTCTCACATCTGCCTGTGGGAGATTTCTGTTCCCATTCTCACCTTTCTTGGGGAGCTCCAGAACAAAGACTTTAAGATTTCCAATCAATCTCTCCACTGCTTATGTACCTTCCCCCAAACAGAGGGGAAGCTGAGCCAGGAATCAAACTTCTACATTTACTGGTCAAGAGTGGACAGCAAGCTCTCCCTGTATCCTGTGACCTGTGTGCACACATTCCAGGGTTCTTTCTCAATATGGTCAAGAGATCAGAAGGCCCTCCCCTCCTTGGAGAGAAAGCTCCTCCTCCTTTTCATAGTCCCCTAGCAACTAGCTGTATGAGAGAGGCCTGAAATCCACATAGTTTGCTGAATAATTGGCCTTCAAGTCTTCTGAGCACGCAGAAGTGGGTCCTAAGGATGAGATATGGCAAAGGAGGAGGAAGCACTATTTTGTCCTCAGATCCAAGCTGTATTCTGTCCAATTCAGTTAACAGACAGCCATGTGTCTTGGGAGCTATTTGGTACTTTACTTGACTAGCTGTCAATAAGGCTAATTATTTGATCTACATTTAACTAGCTATTCTGTGACTCCTGGACTTACGAACTCTAAGAAGAGATTCCAAAAACTTGACTTAGAGCTCAAGGAAGCTAATGTTCTATTTCAAAAGAAATTCACTTGTGTGTGTGTGTGTGTGTGTGTGTGTGTGTGTGTGTGTTTAAAATAGATAATAGCACAGGTTACTGTCTTTCGGTCTCTGTTCTCTTCTTCTCCTACATGGAAGCTTTCACTTCTTCCTAGGCACTGGGACAATTCACACTACACTATATTTCCCAGCCCTCCTTGCAGTAGTGAACATAACTTCTCAAAACATAATTTCTCAAAATGTCCTTAAGGAGGGAAAATTTTGCCTTTTTTATGCTCCTCTCTCTTCCTGTCTGACTAGAATTCAAACATGTCTAGAGCCCCACTAGCCTTCTCTGGCAATGTCCTAGCAAATGTGGAACAAAAGACCACGCCCTCGTCCAAGCCACTGTCGTACCTAGAGCTCTTCTTCTGCCTACCTCTTCCTGCTTCCAGTCTTATCCTTCCCAAATCCATGCTGTCCCAGAGCCAGATTGATATTTTTTAAAATAAAAAAAAGTTACATCTTATAAAAAAAAGTTACATCTTATAAAAAAGTTACATCTTCCTCAGAGTTCTTCAATTACTGCCCCCTTTCTCTACAATAAAGCCCAACCCTGCTGTCAGAGATCCTTTGATCTGCCTCTGACCATCTTTCCCTTTCATTCACCTGATCCAGCCATGCAGGCTGCCTTTCTCATGCCCTGACCACAGCAAGCCCTTTTCCTCTTCCAAGCCTCATGCATATCACTCCAGACGCTTCCTCAAGTCTTTCCTGGCTTTGCTTACCCTTCAGCCTCAACTCAAAAGTCTCCTCAACAGACCTTCTCTGACCGACTCGTCCCATGTCCCGTTAGTACCTCATCTCCCTGTTTATTCCCTTCCTTACTATTATCAAAGTTTGTATTTGTGTATTCTGCTTTCCCTACTAACATGCAGACCCTATGGGAGTCTTCTCTGTGTTGTTTAAAGATGTAATGTGAGCTCCTAACACAATGAAACGCTCAATAAATATCCATAAAAATGAATCCATTCATCTATCAATCAAGAATCTTGTCATTGTTCACCATGTACCCCAACCTTGAAAGATTTTGCTATACAAATGTTTGAGCAGGATGTCACCCATTTTCTATATTATTTATCTACCAAAGATCTATTCGGCTGCTAAAGCTTCTGATCACTATGAGATACCTGTGTTCTACCAAGTCGATAGGATAGAATTCCAATTGAAATAAACTAAGTGCATTTCACTTGTAAACTGTGCAGACTCATCCCAAGGATGCATACAATTGTCCCCGAGCCCTTGGGAATGCTATAAATGTCCGTGAAAACTTCAGAACTATCTTGGAAAACACCTTGATTTCCCATTAAAGAATAAAAATTACACTTCTCTTATCCAAAGGCCGAAGTCATGGATGATTTCGTCATTTGCCCCTTCTTCTTATCTTTGTGGACTGATTATTCTAGACAGGGTACACCTCCCTCACCCGATGGTGTCTCTGTAGTTGCCTTCGCTGAGTCTAACTACATGACTGAGGGGTGAGGTTGGGGTTACTGAGAGTCCAAGGGGCTCTTTTGTGGTCTAAAGTTATAGTTCTATTTCAGCTGCCTTTTCAAGGTTTCCCAGTGTTTGCGTATTAATCTATTGTAAGTAAACTTGAAATTTGCTTTGTCTGCTCAGGATGGGTAAGTTCTGGTCTTCACAGTTCCTCATTTACCAAAGAACCCAACGAAGCCAAGACACCCCAGACAAGGCTTGCAATTAGCCACCTAAAGCACAGCTCCGGAAGCCCTCAGAATTGTAGTAAATTTAAGAAACTTGCATACTTCTGAACACAGATTTCTAGACAGAAGACCTGAGTCATACACATTTTGTTCTTTTTATCTCGATAAATGACCTTGTTCCTTTATTGATTATGGAACTCTGTGGGGCAGATTGGGAGGGTAGATTGTTTGTGTTGTTCAACAGCATCACAGGTTTTCACCAATGAAAGATCAGCTTGAAAGTTATGCTCTTCTGTCAGCAGGGAGTGCCGGCCTGAGCCTTCTGCAGCGATGGCAGCCTTAGCAACAGTGGCCATTGCTTCCTGTCACCCAGCCTCAGGATGGGTTTGTTGTTTCTGGAAAATTCAGGACCAGAAAATCATAACTGTAGCCATTAACTTTGTCTTTTTGGACTTAGGTGCCCGGTAGTATTAAAATTACTAGTCAACTGTGGCAATGCGGGTATATAATCAAAAATGAGCAGTCGGAGCTAGAAGCCAATATCCAGCACTGGCCCTCTTCTCCCACATCTGCCTTCAGCTCTTGTGCCCCCATCAGCTTCATCAAAACAGAATAAGGAGAGGGAAAAAGAGAAAGGAAATGTGGAGTCAAAGAGTGATAGAATGAAGACGCGCTGACTGCCTCAAGCTTGTCCACAAAAACATGAAGACGTGTGAGTCCCCTCCCAAACTAAGATGTGCTCAAAAAATAACCCTGCCCACATAGAGGATGGAATTAGACCTTCTGTTTGTACAAAAGAGTACCAAATGTGACATACGCATCTCTGCTTTTCTCCTCAGTTGCGTTCCCATAGTTGATTTAGAGGAGGATCCAAGAATTTGGGTTTCGAGGCATAATGGAGTTTACCAAAAGAAAAGGAGAGGGAGTCTACTGAAATGAAGAATTGTAGAGGTCAGGAATAACAAGAGAGATTTCATTGCCCCTTGTCCCACAATTTTATCCTCTTCCTACATCAGCTCACTGAGACTAAGCAAAGCTTTATATACACACCAAAAAGGCCTGTGTTAGAGAGTACAGCTGAGGATGTTGGGAGGTTTAAAATCACGAGTTTAATTCCATTG
Source organism: Hystrix cristata (assembly GCA_004026905.1). Lineage (NCBI taxonomy): Eukaryota > Metazoa > Chordata > Mammalia > Rodentia > Hystricidae > Hystrix > Hystrix cristata. Next base: position 7,737 of record PVJO010032720.1, on the reverse strand, counting down.
CAGGCCAGGATGAAGGCTACATCCTTCACTAGAATCTCCCTCTTCACAAATGCACAGGCTTAAGAAAGTCAACCAGAGACTGGAGTGTCAAGGCCACTCCATTCTCACTGCTACATAAAAAGTCCAAAGACAGTTTGCTAGCGATGGTGAACCTGAAATTTCAGCAGCAAATATGAAGACGTTCAAGTCAGAGGAGGCAAGCTTTGTTTGAAACCTAAAGAGCATGTTTTTTAATCTACAGGTGCCTGAAAGTATGAACATATCATACTTACAAAATCATCTGTTATTTTCTAACAATCCATTTGGATGGTCTGCTGAAATGTAAGAAAGAACGTTTTCTCGCCTTGTTTTCAAGGGTATCACATGAGCTGGAGCAAAGCAAACAAACGGCACACTGGAATTAGAGTTACTCGAGGAGTCTCTATAAAGGGATTCTTGTCAAGGCAGGGCAGGGTACAGGGAAGGGCGGAGGAAAGCCATAATCCAGCAGGAGTCAGAGTTTGGCAGTCGCTACACGGGAGCTGTAAGAATCAGAGGAAGGAGCAGCTCCAGAAAGCAAGAGTCATAAACACCCCAGAAGCCATGATGAGAGAAACAAGGACTTCCCTGCAGGGCACAGTCTGCTCCTGGTAGACCCACCAGAAAACTGTACTCTGGCCCCTCCCTAGACGAACCTCCTACCAGGTCTCTGGCAGAAGCCACCAGGAGCTGAGGGCAACAGAACCTGTTGACGGCCCTGTCTGCACAGAGGAGCCTCCCGGCCAGGAAGGAGAAGGCAAAAGACAAAAAGAACAGGATGGTGAGGCGAGTAAGCAGAAACTCAGCCCAGTTTTGCTGGGCGTTGATCACTGAACATGTGAAATAAATTTATGAATGACTGTGAAGATTTTTGGTTTGCTGTATTACAATACTTTTTTATAACTTGATGTTTCCAAACACTTTTGGCAGAAAATCTACACTAAGCCATTTTGGTTTGGTTTTGGCTTTGAAAATCGCAACCCGAAAACCAGGCCAATGGACTTAGAATTTCTATTGGAAAATAAAATCATGAATACTCTGTTTTATTTTTTAAAAGTGTAATGATTTTAATCAAATTGATAATGGCATTTGACTTATAACCTGTTTATTTAAAATGAAAGACAAGCAATCCATGAACATAAAAAATTTACATATAAACAACCATAATTATACCCTATAAGATTAATAAGCCTTTTTTTACATCTGCTAATTACATTTTACAATGAGAAAGCACAACAGCTCCTAAGGGAAAGAGTTGCTATAATCTATCAAATCACTAGTAATATGGAGATATTTAAGCCTAATTACTCTACATATATATTCATCCAAAAGTTTTAGTAGCACACTGGATTAAAATCTTCACTATTTAAGAAAAGGACTTTACTATTTCATCTAATTTTATAGTTTCTCTAGTTTAAAGCCTCTCCTGGCCTTCAATTTTCCCTTTAAAAGAGTGAAAACTGTATTTTTTATCATTTCTCTACATTTCACTACTTTATGATTTCTAGAAAATTATAAGGAGTGCATATGCAATATTACACACAAATTTTATAGGTTAATTAAATACATACTCTTTTTCTGATCAGTGGTTAAATTACATTTAATGTCTTTGGAATGGCTACTTCAAATATTTTAATAATTTATTCAACAGAATCCTCACACTAGGTGCCAGCCACTGGAATAAGCTCTAGAATTAGGGCAGTAAATAACACATGGGCCGCCTAGCCCTGGGCACAGGTGATCAAATAGAAAAGACAGGTGTTAAATAAAAACTCAGCCAAATAGACATTTAAGTTTTGAGTGCTGTGAAAGCAAGGTACAGGTTACTAAGAGTTCCAGGGTTACTCACTGGATTTTGGGGCACAAGATGGTGGGCTTCCCTGCTGAATCGACAATAAGCCACCCCAAAAAGAAGAAGGACGAGGAAGAGGAGGAGCAGGAGCAGGAGGAGGAACCAAATGCCACTAACAGATTGCTTCTTGCTTTGGTCTTCTTTCAGATGCGTAATCCACCCCACTTGCAGAAGTGAAGAGGTGACGCGGTACTGATGGGCAATTAATTTTACAAAACTTGCCTCAGCCTAAGTAATATTAAACCAAAGATGTTTCCACAAATTGATTTTCTTTTCTGTTTTCTCTTTTTTTCTTTTTTGATTGACATATAATAACTTTACATAGTTCTGGGATACAGCATGATGTTTGAACAGACATATACATGATGTAATAGTCAAATAGCATAATTAGCATATTTGTTACCTTCAGTATCATTTATTTCTAGTGATAGCACTCAAAATCCTCTCTTCTAAGTAACTGTAAATATACAATACATCATTAACTGTAATCATTCTACACATATATTTTCAAGTAATATATGCTTAGTTTGGATTCGTACTCCAGAAATATAAAGAAAATAACTCTGAAGTTATTAGTAAGAGCCCACATAAATCTGCAGATATCTCTAAGTTCTGAGGCTTGTATGAATAAAGAGTGAATGAACAAAAGGACAGATAGATGGAGGGTAAATAGAAGACTACAGCAGAAACTAAGCCCATAAAAGAGAAGTAACTTTAAAACAAGAGCCCATGAAGAAAAATTTATCCTCGTATTACTTATAAGCTTTAATATTTTCTTCCTCAGGAAGGAAATGCTCTTCATTTTACTCAGTCAGGAAGTAACCTTGGAATGCCATAATCTGGCATTTTTCTTTCTCTTTTTTTTTTTACATGATAATATACATTTTCTCATTAGACAGAAATAGAAGTAAATGGATAAATGAGTCTGTCCTCTGCCAACTCTGCTTGGTGACCTACCATCCCAGGGAGACAAGGAAAATGTCACTCCCTGATTTCATTATCTCTATTACTGCCAGGATTCTGGAATAAGAGGCACTTCTTTGATACATTCTTAAGAGAAAAAGTTTTCAAGCACCTTGGGATTAGAAAATGAAATCTATTTCTGAGTATTTTTTAAATAAAAGGTTTTTGCTATGAGTTGCTTGTGGCAGTGAAAATGTTCTGTAAAGTGGTTTTCTTACATGAGCACCAAAAAATGATCAATTACAATTTGTTATAATAAAAAAATCAAAATGATGTTGTGGCACTTTCTTAGCATCATTTGCTAAATCACTTAAAAATTTAACTCTCCCACCCACTCATTCCCATCACTGCTGACTTCAAACTATTGCCTAGCATTTCATTTTCCCCTTCTGCTGATTTCCTTTCTGTGCAGTCACCACTGTGGTTCAGTTTTTTCCCCAAGCACGTCAGCACTAGAACATTTAAACATAAAACGTTAGTAATTATAACCAATAACTGGGAGTCAATAATCCTTAAGATAGCAAATATTCCATTTAGACTGGCATTTTGCCACTCAATAATACATGATTTGAATCCGGCAAATAAGGAACAATGAAGATAAGGACATTAGTCTGCAAATAAGTCTCCTGACAATTTCTTGGATTTTTAGTGGTTATCCATATTCACTTATATCCTGGTTTCAAGTCATTATTTGTCTTCTAGCAGGCACTCAGTTGCTGATTCTGAACACCTAACACCGCCGGAAACGTTGCCTTCAGATCACTGAGTGGTGATCTCAGTAGTCAGAAGGGTCACGTGAGGTTAAAGGTCTTAATTAGCATCCCGCTTCCCAGAGGGGAAAACCTGGATCCATTTCCAAAGAACAAAGAGCTGATTTCATAAATGGTCAGCACTGGGTGATAGGAAAAGCAGATGAAAGACTATGAATGATTCCTGTTCCATTATTCTACTACATACTGGAGAGTGCTTCAAGGGTATGTTCCTTTGACAAATATCAATACTACCTAAAGGGCAGCACTTCAAATGTCCCCAAAGTGAACTGATTCACCTTTTATGGTCGTCTACAATCTCTTTTTGAGAAAACTAATACTGTTCCTTACAACCTCCTTCATGTATATAGTCTATCTGTACAAATAGTCTATCTGGAATAGTGTGTGCATATGTGCACATGTGTGCATATTGACTTTTCCAGTGTTTACTAACATGTTTTATTGGCCAAGAACTATGCTAAGTGCTCTATCCCCATTTTATGGATGAGAAAACTATCCAGAGAGGTAACTTTTCCGAGATCGAATAACTCATTAAGTCGCAGTCTGACTCTAGATTCATCTCGCCATCGTCTTGTTTCCTTTTAAAGTCTGCTGTTGATTATTCAGTGGTTTGGGTTCTACTAGTGCTCGAGCTCCTGAGGAATCAATCACAAGTTCGTATTTCTACTTCTTCTGGCCACATAGACATCTCCCTCGGGCTCCAGGTCATGGCTTAGCTAGAGCTTGGGCATCACCACCAATAACTACCATATAAGGCATCAGCCTGAAAAGGAGATAATATCTACTGTCAGGCAAATATGATCTGTCTTCTTTGTTTTTTATCAATTGCAATATCTACAGTTCCTTACACTGAAAGGGACATCCTGACCCAGCTAGATACCAATAAAATGTCCAGAGACAAGGTTGGACAGCAATCACTCTGGTCAACAGGGAAAGCCAACAGAGAGGGATGCCCAAGGTCAAAAGGTCAGAAAGAACGTGTCCAAACATAATAGGGGACAGGGAACAGAGGCAGAAACAGGAAAAGGTAGAAGGAGATTGGAGCATATTCCAGGCAGAAGAGACAGCATTTCATAGAAACAAACATATACGGATCGCTCAGGAAAAGCACACAATTTAGTGGTCTTGGCGCAAGGTCATGAACCCAGTCAGTGGTCACGAACCCAGTTCAGTCTCCTTTCCATATTCTTGGCTTTGCTTTTAATTTCAACAACCATTTGATAAGTACACACTATTCACTAACACTCTCTTACTTGGCTTCTATGAGACCTCATTCTCCATTTTTCTCTTAAAACTCTCTCCTTTGTTAGCTATTCTTTCTTCATTTCATCTCTTAAATGTTCTTTAACATTCTTTTCTTTTTACTTCTTTAACATGTCTTTTCTTTTTATTTCATACGCACTCTACATGCAGTCTCATTACTGAATTTCAGGCTACGCCTTACTCATTTGACATCTCCTCTTGACTGTCCAACAGGTATTTCAAAACAATACATCTAAAACTTGTCATACCTGCCCCAGCATGAACAGGGGCCTCAAGGCACAGCCAGCCAACCAGTCTCATTCATATGTATGTGTCACATATGGTACTTTATTGTACATGACAGTTCCCACCTACGTAGCTGTGCTGTCTTCTTCTTATATCATGCAAAGAATGACCTTGATCTAGCCATCAAAAAGAAATACTTTCCAAAAACCAATTGGAAAAATGTCGATTTACCAGCATGGACTATAGTAACTAAAGCATTGACTAATTTTTCTCTATGAACTTTGTTCTCAGTGCGTCTTCATCACTTTTCTTGGTGCTGCGACAAAATGTCCCATCCCCGCACCTTAAAGGAGTAGAGGTTTATTCTGGCTCACAGTTGGTAGAAGTCTCAGTCCCTGCATGGCGGGTTAGCCCCAAGGCAGGACACCATGGCAGAGGGGCACGACAGAGGAGACGCTGCGCAGGCCACGTTGGCCAGGAAGCAGAGTGCCAAGGGAGGAGCTGGGAAGGGAGAGGTAACCTTCTGGACCCGCCCACAGTGCCTGCCTCTTCCCACCAGGCCCCGCATCCCAAGAGAAAGTCAGTTACAATCACCTTCCAAAGGTCCTGCCTATGATCACACGAAGCTTTGGGAGGACCTCTAGATATGAAGCATAACACAGTGTCATCAGCAAACCCACAGAATCAGTATCACCAGGAAGGTAGTTATAAATGCAGAATTTCAGGCCCCATCCCAGAGCTACTGAATGAGAATCTGCACATTAACAGCATCTCCAGGTGATCCGTGTACACAATAAAGTCGGAGAAGCATTGCTATAGTACTTTGAAAAACTGAACATATACTCAAGAGCCCCACATTTTCTCTTGAAAATTTTCCATATCATGCTCAAAGGGATTTAAATGCATTCATTGCAAGGATTTTTTTTTTTGGGGGGGGCGGGTGGATCTGTATGGCATATCATGAAGAGATATAAAAGTTTCCCTAATTTCACTTTATATCATGAAGAGATATAAAAGTTTCCCTAATTTCACTTTATGAAGGAGTCGATTCCTTGAATATGATGTTCACTTCCCCTCAGGTGAACAACATCTCCTGATAAGTATAAATTTCTTTGTAGAAAAATCCTGCTCCCAAAGTTAGATTTTTAAGAGCATTATGTTTCAATTCTTGTACCAAATGCTGGCATGGAGTTTATTTTTAGTGTCACAACAAATCTATAGACTAGTGAATATATCATGTGAAGTGTTGAGTCAGTAGGAGGTTTTTAAATATATTCTTTACTTATTTGAAAATAACAGATGAGTTTTTAAAAAATAAAAATTTAACAAAGGCCACATGATTGAATGCCAAATACAAGAGACAATATGCCATGTCTCGATAAATTTTCCATAGCATTCATATGCAGAAGGATAATTTAGTGAGATATTCATTTCTGTTTGGTTCCTGCTGCTTTAGGACAACCATGAAAAATGTTTTCCCCCTTTGGATCTCTCCATACAAGCAATCAGGCCTATGTGTTTTGGAGAATTAGCTAGTTTTTCCAAGGTTGGCCTCCAGAGGCTGTAGAGCTGAATTATTAGAAAAGAAATCTCTCAAGCGTTGAGAAGGAGGAGCAACTAGAAGTGGAAATACAGGGAGAAGAGAGTGGCACTTCACCACAGACTGGGAAATGACGGAGATCTTCAGTTTGCTCTCTTACAGTGCCTGAGAACCCAGAAACTCCACCAAAGAAGCCCATTGTCTGTGCTTGCTGCTGCAGGAATGGAACCTCTCTCCTTTTTTATTTAACGAAAAAATTAAAATTTCATAATAAAATAATAAGAGAATAGCAATAGTTAATACACTGTGTACCTTTATCTTCAAAGTAGTTACTCAGAGTACAAGACAGAAACCAAAATGAAACAAACAGGGCTAGAGTAAGCATCCCCCCAGTAAACATTCCTAGCGTTGGGTAGTGAAGGCAGGCCCCCAACACCCAGTTGCGACTGAATTTTTGACAGCCTAGTGAATGTAGCTCAGTGGCAGCTATTTGGTAAGGAAGAAATGTCTTCACCTGAATTTTGTAGAGAAAATTCACTCCTTCTCAGAGGGAAGGAACATGGGTGGAGGCCGTGGACAAGCTGTCATTCTCCGGGATAATCTAGGTGAGGATTTTGTATCTAGTCGATAATGCATATATGTTGTTGATTAAATGCCTCCTCATGACAGCGAAACAACTCAGGATTCCTGATTTTTAGTATCTATAGTCTACCTAGCAAAACCACTTTTCAGAAGCTTCACACATTTTGGGTGCTTAAATGAAAATATACTTTTCTGGTTTTATGAGTAGCTGACTCCCTTTTCGTAGACCATAACTTATATATATGAAGACATTTATTGTCTTTCCAATTCCCTCTGATTGTCTAAATAATCTAAATATGTAAATGTCTTCAAAATGATTTGCCAGAGACTGCGTAAACATCATTGGGTTCTCTATTTAAAAAAATAAAAGCAGAAACAAACAAACAAAAAAATCATTCTTGCACTTTTGCTTTTAAAAAATACTATTTCAACCTCAAACATGATGAGATAGTACATACTGCATTTTAGATAGACTTTAATTTTTTAAATTGTAAGTAACAAAATTTGAGAATATTTAAAGCAAT
>PVJO010032719.1:0-12857 GCA_004026905.1 Hystrix cristata | reverse complement strand
TTTTCTCTAATAATTTTCATTATTCTGTGCTTTTGCTGAATTTCTGGAATCTTGATTATTATATGTCTTGGTGAGGACTTATTTTGGTTATGAGTGATTGGGGTTCTATATGCCTCACTTATCTGTATATCCAGTTCTTTTCCCCTGTTTGGGAAGTTTTCCATCATTACTTCTGTGAATAATCTCTTTAGATCTTTCGCATTGTCTCCTGCTGATTCATTTACTCCTATCACTCTTATATTGGTTCTCTTTGCATCATCTTGCAGATGTTGTAGTGATTTTTCATAATCTCTAGCTATTTTCAACAGGTCTTTCATTTCATTCTCTCTGATTGCTGACCTGTCTTCTAGTTCTGAGATTCTATCTTCGCTCTCGTTCATTCGGCTTCGTATACTTTCCAGCGAGTTTTTAATTTCTTGGATATCTGTTTGGATCTGTTTCATGGGCTCCATTTCTTTGCTAAGTTGTATATTCAGATTTTCGATTGTTTTCCTTAGTTCCTCTGTTTTTTTATGTGTCTACCCTGAACTCACTAAGTAAATCTTTCATTATAATGGTCATCTCTTTCCTGACCTGGTCTATTACCTCTAGCCTGATGTTCTTTATTGCTGCGCCTATTTGTTTTTGAACTTCTGTTGCTATCATCTCTGAGAGTTTGGTTGGGTGTCTTCTGACATCCTCGGTGTTATTGTGCTCTATATTTATTCTTGTTGGGCTGGGGGTCTGGGGTTGCGTTTTGGTTTTATGTCTGGTCATTTTCTTTGTATACATATGTACTTTACCCCTTTTAGTTTGTTCTCCGAGTTGGTTTGATATTTTCTTTGTATGAGGTTACAAAAAGATAGATAATAGCATCCTCCTTGGGAATGTCTCTTTCTGTAGTTTCTTCTGGGTATATGTATTTCTTGGTTCTTATAACCTTTAGCCCTCCAGGGTTATCTTCGATGACAAGGTAATGGTTGGCTCTCCTTGGTAATGCTGACTTCACAGAGGGGAAGGGAAAAGAAAGTGACAAAGAAAAAACTAGAAGAGGGACAATGGGAGAAGAAAGAGGAGGAAAAATCAAACATATAGACAACCAAAAAAAAAAAAAAAAAAAAAACCAGAGAGAGTGTGGGTGGGTGGGAAAACAGCAGAAGATAGTGTGGCCAGAGAGGAGGCCTACATTTTACGCATGCTGATGGCTTCAGACCCTGCCGGCGCGCACGGGCCCCGGTTGCAGTCTTTTGTCCCCGGCGCCGCGCTGACCTGCTCTCACCTCAATATTTGTTTTCTTATATAACTTTATTTTGGTGGAGGTAACTGGGCTGAGGAGAGGGTGGAGTATTGGATTATCAGACGATTCATACTTTTTAGAAAGGATAAATTTAGTTTACTAACTTTAACGAGATTTTCTTTTTTTATAGGTGAGGAAATGTCATTCTTCTAAGCATAGGCTATTTAACAACAGCAGAGAGCAGAGTGGAACAGTGTTTTAGATCTTTGTATCACTTATGGGAGTTTCTATTTTGAAAGATGTAAGATTTCTGTAAGTTTAAACAAAGTTCCTTAAGCAGAGATGATGTATAATCGGATGAGGTGATTGCTGTAAAGATGTGATGTCTGACCTGTAGCATATTTATTTAAGGAAGTTACTGATAGCTGTCATAAATTACATTGTAGTGTAACCTCTCTGTATTACATTTGCCTTTCTTTTTAATAACTTATTAATAACAATTTTAAATGGATGTCAGACTTCGAGTGGAACAGGCTGTGTTCTGAGCGAAGGTGTGATGTAATCGCGCATTAGCCTACATCCTCCCCTCTCCCATCTGTGTTGATGTTTTCCTCTCATCTGGGCTTTTGTGTTTCTTGTTCTGCTCTGCATCTCCCTTGACTCTCTCCATGTGGTACATTGAATTTATCCCTACCGTCTGCGGAAGTTTATTGTGGATTATGTATTAAGAGTGGATTGGGGGCTGGGGATTTAGCTCAGTGGTTAAAGTGCTTGCCTTGCAAGCACAAGGACCTGAGTTTGATCCCCAGCACCAAAAAAAAAAAAAAAAAAAAAAAAAAAAAAAGTGGATTGGTTTTTATTTTTAAAATTTCAAAATGTGAAATGAATGGCATTGTTGAATTACAAGAATTTCTGGCTTTGTATTCAGGTGTGAAAATGTTGGGGAGGGCCACCATATCTCTGCAACAGTCCTGCTCAAAGAAAGATTCCTTTGGCTCTTTGAGAAGTGCATTCAATTAGTCAAAGATATTCTGTATACTTTGGATTCAGAAATACCTAGGGCCCCTGGTCTGTTCCATTTATTTGTTCAGTGGCTTTGTACACACTTTTCTCCCTTCTCAAAGGAGACTTTTTTGATTTGTGAAAAGAATAACACTCCATCCCCCAGGGTTACAGTGAGGCATGAGTGGGAAAGCACATGGAATAGTAAATATTAGTTCCTTTCTTAAATGCTGGCCTGTGGTGTACTTTTCTTTTGATAAGTAAGGGTGCATTGAGGAAAATCTAGAACTTTTAAATAACAGGAATATATATATATATACATTTTTTCTATACCAGTGAGAGAAAGGATTATTTGAGTGATCTCGTCTCCAGATTCTTATAGAAGTTGCTCTTCAGTTTTTTTAAAAAAAGCTTTGTGATTTAGAATTTTGAAGTAGTATTAATACAGTCAAAACATTTGAAAATGGTACTAGGTGTCTGCTTTTACTTAGCGTGATGAACTATTTTCTAGTTCTTTTCATAAACATAAAGAAACCTGTCATCATAATTCCTGCTTCGCTCCTACTGTGGTCTGTCACCTGCACTGTGTTGTTGGTTTAAGGTTTTAGATGGACAGATTCTTTCCCAGAGTTGAGAAGAAATGCAAGGAAGGTCTTGTTAGCCGAAATCTAGATGCTCCCACAGAGCAGAGCAGCAGCAGGAGAAGTGTCTAGACAGTGTAGATGTTCATTGGGCCAGTGGAAACTGGTTGATTTTATATTAGCTCTGTGTTACAAAACATACACTTTTTCATTCATGTTAAAAAAATTGCTTTCTGCTTTTCAGAAAAAACAAGGAGAGAAATGACAGCCAAAGGTTCTACAGCGGTGGATGTTCTGCTGTCAACATTAGAGGTACAGCACTATAATTATTTTTCTTTAATTATGTAACCACTTGTAGGAAGCAGTACTGAAGAGAAAAAACCTACATGTATGTGCACACACATAAAATACAAATTTTTTTCTTAGAGATAAAACCAATGAATAAAAACTGATTTTATATTTTAAATTATTATTTGAATGGTGGTATAATTATTCTAGTATGTATTGTTTAAACATCTAAATATATGAGGATTGATCAAAAATACAGTGTGTGTTAAAATAAAAAAATTATTATGGTGAAAGACACAAGACCACTAATTACCCAAAATACTCCCTCTTGCTTTGAACACACTCATTCCATCCTTCTTGCTGCTTTCTGAAGCAGTTCTGAAGTCCTTTTTTTGTAAGTGTCTTTAGTTGTGCTGTCTTGGCTGCTTTGATGTTCTGAATCAATTCAAAATGTTTACCTTTTGTGGTCATTTTGACTTTGAGGAAGAGCCAGAAGCTGCACAGTACCAGGTTTTTTATACATAAAAAAAATATATATTTATTTATCTCACAACTTGTGTATTTGAAGTGAGGAGAAATATTTTGAGGGGTATTAATGGCAGTTCTCTTTTATTGTAATAAAATTGTTAAAATTTAAATATTCACCTTACTTTTTTAGCACACCCTGCATGAATTTCTATGCCAGTGTAAAAGTTTTGAGTGGGCTAAGGAGGATGCATGCAGAATCAGCATTCTGTACTTTATTCAGGCAACATTAGGAATGAGGAATGAATTCATGTTCTTCGATAAGAAGTCCTCACTGCATGAATATGACATTTCTCCCTAAATTGGTCTGTGAGTTTAGAGGAATCTCAATAAAATACCAACGGTCTTGCTTCTGAAGTCTATAGGAGGGAGAAATAAGCAGAAATAGGAAGGATATTCCTGAAAAAGAAATGAGAAAGGACCATCTCTATTGAATATCAAAGAAGATTATAAAACTTTAAAATAGTTTACCAGTTGTACATGTAGACAGATCTCAGTGTAACAAAGTAGAAAATCCCAAAGTCAGATGCTTCTGAAAATTTAGGCCTGTTTGGTAAGGGTGTTGTTTCCCACAGAGGACCGAGGGGTTACTTAGTAAGTGGAGTGGGGACAAATTGCTGTCCACTGGAAAAGCATAATGTTGGGTTCTTCCTATATCCTACACCCAAATCATTCCATGTCAAGCAAAAGTTTAAGCATGAACATGAAATCATAATACTAGAGGAACCACTGGGAGAAATGAAAATAATCTTAAAACAAAGACTTTTTTCAGTGTAAAAAATAAGAACTGTAAAAGAAAAGGTTGATAATTTCAACTGTGTTAACGAAAGTACATGGAAAAATACCATAGATACTTGGAAAACTGAGGAAGAACTATTTCAGTTCATACAATTGCTTTAGCATATAAAGAACTGCAACTAAGGAAAAAAGTCAGTGCAATAGAAAACTGTGTAAAGGTTATGAATGGATAGTTCTCAGAAAAAGACAAATGTCATTGAAAGTGACTAAGCATCACTTTTAATAAGGGAAATGTAAGCAAAGTACATGTACATTGTTTAAACGTTTTGCTTTATTAGACTGGTTATCTGGACTTTGAGAACAGCACTCTTCTACATTTCTGATGAGAGTATAAAGAATTCCAGTGAGAGCAGTTTAGTAATATCACAGCATATGCCTGCATTCTTTGGTCCAGAAATCCTAGAATTTATTTCATACGTGGAAATGTATTTTCATCACATGTAAATATCTGCACTTGGTTATTTGTTGCAATATTAAATAGGATAATACTAAAAACAGCTTAAATATTCCTTGGATAGGTGACAATATACATACCAAATGATATAACTCTATAATAGATTTTATCCTGTAGTTCTTAAAAAATGAAGCTCTTTATTGATATATAAAATGCCAAGATACCAAACAGTATATATAGGGCAATACCATTGGGAGAAATAAATCTGTATATATATATATGTGCGTGTGTTTGCATGGCTTTCTTTTATGTGCGCTTCGTATTTTTGTCAGGATTCAGGAGAAACTGACAACACAATTGCCTTCTGAGACAGGAACTGGGTGATTGAGTAGTTTCTATGTATACTTTGTAGTACCTTTTACATTTTGGTTCATTTACTCTTATTATCTATTTGGTAGAAACACGAGTTAAAACGACAAATTAATTCCTTTTGTAAGAATGTTGATAGTAAGAAAATAATAGCTCAAATGATTTGTAAAAATTCTTACAGGCAAGGAGAAGAAACTGAAGTAATGAGAATAGTGGAAACCTGAATACATTTGTTCCTAGAGAAATTGGAAAGGTCTTTGGAAAATATAGGTGGTTCCCAACAGGTACTGAAGTTTGTGAATCACAAGTTTTCAATGTTTTAATAAAGCAAATTAACTATTTATTTCAGAACACGAAAGATCTTCAAACTACACTAAATATTTTAAGCATTCTTGTTGAGCTGGTGTCAGCTGGTAAGTTTTTATTCCCTTTGGTCTCATTTCTGGGTAAACAGTCATCAACAATGTACAATGGGTGCTTTATTTTTTTTATACTTACATAGAGGCTATTCTAATATTGGAATTTGGAAGCTGAAATGCCATATTGTTTGGTTGTTGGTTTGCTTTTGATATATTCAAATGTCCTTCAGATTACTCTTGCCTCCCTAAGTTTTAGAGCCTGGAACCTAGAATTTTTGCATCACTGTGTTTATTCTTTGTGTGCTGTTTTTTATTTTATTTTATTTTATTTTTTACCAAGAGCATGTATTGTTATATAGTATCCATAATGGTCACATTCATCATGGTTATTTTGTACCTGTACATGATGTATCTTGGTTTCCCCCCTCTTCCCCACCCCTTGCTTCTGCTCCCCCTTCCCTATTTAAAGCAGGTTTATTTATATTTTCCCATTTTTTTCCCTTTCTTCTTTCTTTCCTTTTTCCTTTCTTTATTTTTCCCCTTCCCCCTTTCTAGTTCTCCTCTCTTTTGAATATAACTTTCCTTTTATATAATATCTATTACACCTCTTTATCCTTATTTACCCTTATGGTTACTCATATCAGAGAAACAATTCGATGTATATGCGTGAGTGTCTGATTTATTTCACTTAAGAGTATATTCTTAGTGTACATCCATTTACCTACAAATGTCTCTAGCTTATCATTTTTTACGGCACAGTAGTACTCCATTGTGTAGACAAACCACATCTTCTTTAGCCATTCATTAGTTGTTGGGCATTTGGGTTGTTTCCAAGACTTAGCCATTACAAATTGTGTTGCTACAAACTTGGTTGTGCATATATCACTGTGGTATGAACAATAAATGAAGTAATCCAAAATATGATTTCAGTAGTGTTTGTTTGATTTTAGAAATCATCATTTTAAATATTTCTTGAATGATAACAAGTTGTGATACCTACTAGGGAGGATTTACTGTTGAAAGATTTGGTTTTGATTTTTAAATTTTAGGTGGAGGTCGAAGAGTGAGTTTTTTAGTTGCCAAAGGTGGTTCACAGATACTGTTACAGTTACTTGTGAATGCCAGCAAAGACTCTCCCCCACACGAAGAGCTCATGGTGCAGGTTCACTCTGTCCTTGCCAAGATTGGACCGAAAGGTACGGGTTTACCTGGGTGGTTATCAAAGCTAAAACCATGTTCAGAACATCATTTCTGCCTTCAAATTGCTTAAGTTTTAAAACCTAAAATGCTGCTTTTTCTAGGTTTCATAAATAGAATGCATTTTTTAGTCATCTAGTAACCTATAAGAATTTAGGGTATAAAATTCACAAGTTCTATGAAGAATTGTAGAAGAAGGAGGACAGATATGTCAGAATCACAAGTGTGTCTTGGTCTATTTGTGTGTGTGTAAAGGATACATATAATATATGCGGAATCTAGAGGGAAGGAATGCTTTGTAAAAAAATGTCATTTTGAGGTAAAACATGGCATTCCTTTTCATTAGTAGTCATATTTGTGGTACAAAATCTCAGTTCTCAGGAAATTTACAGTCTAGTTATGCAGACCAGCATAGACAGAAAATATTATGAGGCTACTGGGACATAGTGGTGCACACCTATGATCGCAGCGTCTCGGGAGGCAGAGGCAGGAGGATGGCAGGTTTGAGTCCAGCATGGGACAGCTCAGTGACTTAGTGAGACCCTGTCTGAAAATATAAAAAAGGCCAGAGATCCATTCCTGAAGAAAAGAAAGAAAGAGAAAGAGAGAGAGAGAGAGAAGGGATGTAGAACAAAGGAGGAAGCTGAGATAGGTCAGGTTAACAGAGGAAGGCATTCTTTGAATACATCTAATGCAGCTGATAGTTGTCTAATTGTGCGTAATTGAAACGTCTCCCTAAGTTCTTAGGATTTTGTTTCAATAGTTTTGCTTTGTGGCATATATATGAGTCTTAAACTTTGAAATGTCTGGTTAAAATGCTTGTTTAAAAATGCGAAGATATATGTGGATATAGTTTATATATTTATGTGTATTTCATGTATGTTTTTATGTTTTGTATAAATGTTTAGTTAGTACTTCTAACAAGTGTTGTTTTAAAGAATGCAACCCTGAGGTGACTTTAATTTTCTAGGTATCTTAAGATTTAAATATAGGCCTGGTGTTGTGTTGCATGCCTGTAATTCCAGCACTCAGGAGGCTGAGGCAGGAGGATCACAGTGAGTTCAAGGCCAGCCTGGGCTACATAGTGAGTTCAAGACCAGCCTGAGCTACATACTGAGAACCTGTCTCCAAAAAACAAAAAACAACAAAAAAAAAAAGACTCAACTATATATTCGGCTTATATGAGAAAAATGGTTTTTGTTTCTCTTTAACTCTTGTATTTGAGATTTAAGGACTCCCTGTTGAGATCTTTGTGGAAAATGAAAAATAAAATCTTACTTATTCATAAATATTGTTATCTTTTGATTCCTCCTCTAATTATAACCAAGTTGTCTTTCTTTTATTTTTCTTGAAATTTAATTAAGATATTGGTGATTAATTTGCATTTGTGTTTCTTCATGTTCTTTATTTTTTGGGTGCTGGAGATCGAACTCAGAGCCTTGTGCTTGCTAGGCAAGTTGCTCTACCACTGAGCTAAATCCCCAACCCTGACAATGTTCTTTTTAACTCATATATCATCTTTACTTTCTTCTATTTTTTTTTTTTTTTTTTTTTTTTAAGACAGGGTCTCACTATGTAGTTCAGGCTGGCCTTGAACTCACGATGTAGCCCAGGTTGGCCTTGAACTCACGGCAATCCTCCTGCCTCTGCCTCCCAAGTGCTGGGATTACAGGTGTACACTACCACTCCCAGCCACTTTCTTCTGTATTTTTAAAATTTGTGCTATTTCCTTGGTATTTGTCCTAGTTTTATGTCATTCAGGAGTGTTATACAGGAATTTTTTGAGTGATTCTCTGTTCTTTTTCTTGTGAGACTAATTTCCCCTTAGAAATATTTAATTCTTCTTGTCTTAAAATCCTGTTGTTTATGACATATCTATTTTCTGTACCTGCTTACTTTCTTTAAATCCTCATACTGTTAAGTTCTTATTTAAATTTTTTTCTTTTTTAAACTATTGTGAACCTCTTTGTGAAACTAAAAATCAGGAACTTCTTTTTTCTCTCCACACAGTGTAATGATGAGGTGAGAATGTTCATTACCCTGGTTTGAACAGTACATATAGCATGTGTATATTGAATTTTCACACTGTACCCCACAAATATACACAATCAGTATGTCAATCAAGTACTTAAAAATATTTAAGGAAATGAAATGTTAACTTCCTTGATGTGAACATTACTTGCTGTATGCATGTATTATCATTCTGTACCCCCTAAGTTTGTATAATTAATAATTCCCAAAGACATTTTCTTCTTCTCTTTCTCTGTATTAAGAATTGTATCTGCTTAGAATCTTGATATTTGCCACATTACTTTCTAAGCATGTTGTCATTTGTTTATTTATATTCTGTTGTGAGTCTGAAGAGCATACAATTGCTGCTAAGCAGCAGGATGCGGATGTTGAGACTCCCTGGTGCCCCCTTTGCCACGTGGTGGTGTTCCTAGGTAGTGTGTCGGAGCAGACAGACCCTCATGTGCGTGTGTCAGCGAGGTTCTTCCTCTCGAGACAGGCTGGGTTGGGCTAGCCCTGCCTTATCCTCCGCCCTTCGTACATTTTCCAAGCTGTGCTTCTACAGTGTATGGAGTATATAAAAAAAATCATACAGATTTGCAGTTTTAATTATTATTTCAGGCTAACCTCATATTTGATGATATGAATTCATAATATAAATTTACAGCAGTATTGCTGTATGACTTTATTACATTCAAAAGTTACACTTAGGTAACTTTTTCTTTTTTTTGAATAGATAAAAAATTTGGAGTGAAAGCTAGAATTAATGGGACTCTGACCATAACTCTGAATTTGGTCAAACAGAATTTGCAGAATCATCGCTTGGTTCTACCTTGTCTTCAGCTTTTACGAGTATATTCTGCCAACTGTGAGTATTTCAGAGTGGATTTTAGTTAACTCAGTATTGTAAAGTTATACAAAAGGACACTTTTAAACTACCTTAATTCTGTAAACCTCTCGTTTGTGGGAAAGGAAAGAGGGTTTAATATGGCTTGTTGTCGTCCTAAGTCCAGCTGCAGAAGCAGCGTGGGGTGAAAACGTGAGAAGCTGGGAAAAGCGGGCCTCTTTGCATTGTCATGAATGAGAGGGCACTGAGGACAAAGGCACAGGCTTAGTCAGCAGTCAGTAGGGAAGTAGCAGATCGGAACAAAGACAGCATATGAGCCCCCAGGAGCTCGAGAGAAGAGGGGTCACAGAGAGATGCTCTCTGATAAAATGTCCCGAGATGTGGGTGCCACTCAGCCACAGTTGGCCCCAGGCCCTTGAGGTATGTATGCATTTCCCTTTCATTTTCTGACTGAAATTGAAGTGCTTAATGAAACAACCTAAAATTGGAATTGTAGAATATATGTTATTGTAGAACAGTATCATTGCAAAATAATGATAAAATGCTAGGTGTATGTGTTTAAGAGTATATATACAATATATAAACACATAGACATAAGCGTGCATGTGTATCTCTGTAACAGTGTGGGACAATGTGCTCAGATGGCTGTGAACACTTAAATAGTGAACATCTATGTAGTTAGAAACAACATTTGAAAATGGGTTTGATAGCTAACAAAAGAGGTTAACAGCAGAAAAACTGAAAGTAGAGCATGAAATAGTAAAGGAAAAGAAGATTATCATATGTTAAAAAATAGGAAATCAATTTAAAAATTAAAGCTGAATTGGTTTAGAAATAAAACAGGTAAGCCACAAAATGTGCCAATCAAGGAAAATGGTGGATTACCCCTCGAGGAATGAAATACTAAGAAGAGATAGTGGATCCATTTACCTAGAAATATCTTGAGCTTATCATTCTTTATGGCAGAGTAGTACTCTGTTGTATAAAAAAACCACATTTTCTTTATCCATTCCTCGGTTGATGGGCATTTGGGCTCTTTCCAAGATGGATGCATCTTGAGACCATACTCGTTAAGTGAAATAAATCAGACACACATGTTTTGTTTTGTTTTGTTTTAGACACATATGTTTAAATACCACATTGTTTCTCTGGTGTGAGAAACTGAAAGTGTAAATAAAGACTGAAATGTGTTATATTGGGAAAGGGAAGAAAGTGTTCAAATGGGAAAGGGAACAAGAGCGGGGAAGGAACAGAGGGACAAGAGAAATAAGAAATGGAAGGAAAAAATGGAAAGAAAACTTTTGTAAATGAGGAGGGAGGAGGGGTGAAAGGAGGGGAACAGAAAAAAAGAAGCAACAAGATATATCATGTACAGGTACAAATCCCCTATGATGAATGTTATTACTATGTACATCTAAAATGTACCATTAAAATAAAATTAAAAAAAATAAAAGAAGAGATAGTGGAGCAGTGAACGTAGGAAATTAAGACCATCCTAAATAACATTAGGAGCTGCATGGTAGCGTTTTATTGATTTAACCACTAGAAAGCTAGCCAAACGGTTCATCTATAATTTTTAAAAATAACATTCAGAATTGAAAATGGTCGGCACACTTTACCTGTTAGGTAATCGTTTGCATATTATATGAAATACCAAAATTGTTCCCTCCTTTTCCTTACTTCAGTTGCTTTGGTTAAGTCCTCGTTGCATCTCGCCTGACCTTGGCCTTTTACCGTGTCTCGCATAGCTGCACAAACTTGTGATACTCTGCTCAGGTTATTGTGCTGTTACCTGTCTCCAGAGACATTCCAGAACTTCAGCTCTAGTCCTGGCTAACTCCTACAGCATGATTTTCTCAGAAATGCTTCCGTCTTACTCTGATTAGGATCTCCTCAGTGCTGTAACCCAGATAACCCACAACTCACCTTACTTGCAAAGTAATTAGTGGGTAGTTCTTGTTGTTTCATTCTCTCTAAACTGTTTTCTGGGCAGAGACTATTTATTCTTGTCTCTTAATCTCCATGTCACTAAATTTATTAAAGAAACAAATGGAGCAACTGAAGTATCTTTTTTTATAATAACGTTTTTGGGGGGATATTATAACTTGTTTCAGAATTTACTTGCATCTTGTAAAAACAAAGGACCTCCCCCCTTCTTTCCTTAAAGTGATTTGCTAAGGTGTACTCGGAGTGACTTGAGTTCAAATTTATTGAACACTTTGTGTATGTTTTTGGCTGGATATCCCTAAGATTATACATTTTTAGTTACTAAAGTTTTAAAATAATTTTGCATCTTTTTCTCCTCTCAGCTGTGAATTCAGTAACCTTAGGAAAAAATGGAGTTGTGGAACTGATGTTTAAAATCATCGGACCATTTAGTAAGAAGAGTTCAGGTCTTATGAAGTGAGTAAATGTTTAGAATGTAAATAGAGGTGCATACTTTCCTATTCTGGGCCTCATTATCTTGATAGGTATAATGATCAAGTTGAATTAAGTTGTATCTTGGGTCTTTTCTTAGTTCTTAAATAATATTTTTATTATGGTAAAGATTTTCTTATGTAAAAATTTAATTTTTAAAAGTATACCAAAATTAGAAAAGCTTAAATTCACTGAATATATATAGAAATTTAAACTAAACATTTCCTGGTGCTATAAGAGGAAATAAGGTTGTTTATGGAATATCATTCATGTTGAAACATTTATTGAGTGCCTACTATATTCCCACCCAATTTTGCAATCTCTTTAATGACTACTTCTTTCATTCTTACTATTATATGAACATGTCTTAAGTTTGTACATTTCTGCTTTGTCAAAATCATGTCACTATTTTTTGTCTTGAGATATGTATAGTTAAGGATATTTTAAGATATATTTTATACATAGTGGTACCTCAGTTCACAAACTTCTTTCCACAGTTCTGGAGTCTGAATTGGATGAGGCCTGAAGAGTTAAGTTCATGAATTGAGGGGCCATTGTATACATGTATGTGCATGTTCACTCATAGTAGGCCTTTTAGACTAAAATGAAAGCAGTTTGTAGTTATTTGGTTATAATTAGCATTTTTTTAGGCCTAGAGGTTGTTCTTTAATTTTTTTATTGTGGAATTTTTCAGATATATAAAATGTATAAAAGTTTATACTATATTATGTTAACCTAGTTAATGGCATAAATTATGTAGTGTATGCAAAAATTATCAACATTCCACCCTTTTTGTTTTATTTATTTCTTCTCTACACTTTGTTTTTCTTACAGTACTTTGTTTTTTTTTTTT
>PVJO010032718.1:0-12862 GCA_004026905.1 Hystrix cristata | reverse complement strand
TTGTTTCTCTGATATGAGAAACCATAACTGTAAATAAGGACAAAGAGGTGTAATAGATATTATATAAAAGGAGGATGGTGTGCAGAGGAGAGGAGTACTAGAAAGAAAGAAGGGGAAAAGCAGAAAGGCAACAGGGGAAAGAGAGGGGAAAGGGAAAATATGGAAAATGATGAATGAACCTGCTGTAAATAGGGAGGGAAGGAGCAGAGGGGAGGGGTGGGGGGGGAGAACCAAGATGCATCATGTATAGGTACAGAATAAATGTAATGAATGTGACCATTGTATGCAGAATGTACCAATACATGTTCTTGGTTTAAAATAAAAAAAAAAAGAAAGAAAGAATGACCTTCTCTCCCACAAGGACCCATCCTGGAAACTGTTCTACACAGTGCCCCTAAATCAGTGAGCTTCAAGACACACCAATAAAATGTACCCAATCTCAACAACAGAGAGAAAACAGAAAGAAGTGAACAAAGTCTCAGATACCTGTGAGACAAAGGAAGAAAAAAGGTCCAATATCCCTATCTTTAGAGTCTCAGAAAGAGAAATTGGACTACACATTTATTTTAAGAAATAGCTGCTAACTCTAAATTCTAAAAGTACATGGAATTTAAATAACATGCTCCAGAATGACCAATGGATCAATGAAGAAATTAAAAGAGCACCCAAAAATTTCCTTACAAAATTAAAACAGAAACAACATACTAAAACCTACAGAGTACAGCAAAAGCAGTATAAGAGGGAACTTTACACTAAGAAATGTTTACAAGAAAATAGAAAGATTTCAAATAAACAGTACAGTGGTACATGAGGGAACTAGAAAAGAAAGAGCAAATCAAATTCAAAATTAGTAGAAACACAAAATAAACATCAGAGTAGAAATAAATAGACACTAGGAGCTAACATAAAAGATCAGCAAAATGAAGAATTATTTCTTTTAAAAAATAATAACGGACAATTCATCAGCTAGACTAACAAAATATAAAGAAGACTCAAAATCAGAGACTGAAAATGAAACATTACAATTAATACCACAGAAATACAAAGGATCAGAAGAAATTACTATATGGAATTATAAATCAACATATTGGAAAATGTAAAAATATAGATTAACTCCTGAACACAAACAACCTATCAATATTATTCTAGAAGAAAAAAGTCTAAATGGATCTATAATGAGTAATAAAATTAAACCAATAATCTTAAAAAGTATACCTTTGAAGAAAAAAAAAAGGGCCTGATATCTTTACTGATGGATTCCACCAAACAAATAAAAACAATTCTGCTCAAATTACTCCAACAAACTGAAAAGAAGGGAACTCTTTCAAACACATTCTATTCTTACTCAGGCAACGAAACCAAATAAGCATATAACAAAAAGGAAAACCACGGCTAATATCACTGATGAACACATGTGCAAAAATCCTCAAAAAGTAGTAGCAAACTGAATTCAATAGCACATCAACAAGATTATATACAATGACCAAGTGGGATTTATCCCAAAGATTAGAGGGTAGTTCAAGCCTTGGAAAGCAGAAAACATAATACATCACACCAACAGAATGAAGGACAAACACCACAGGATCACAGAAAAATATGTACAAAGTCATTTGATAAAATGAAACATCCTCTCATTATTAAAAACTCTCAACAAATTAGAAATAGAAGGTGTATATCTCAATACAATAAAGGCTATAATAACAAACTCACAGCTAGCATCCTAGTCAATGAAGAAAATCTGAAAGCTTCTCTAAAGTCTGGAACAAGACAAGGATGACCACTTTTACCAGTCTTATTCAAAATAGTGAAATTTTTAATCACAGCAATTAGGCAAGAGAAAGAAAAGAAAGCACCCAAATTGAAAAGAAGAAAATCGAATTGTGCATGTGTGTAGACATAATTGTATATAGAGAATATTCTAAAGATTTCACCAAAAAAAATTATAACTGAAAATTCAGTACAGTCACAGGATACAAAGTCAACATACAAAATCAGCAGTGTTTGTATACATCAATAATTAATAATATTAATTATTGCAAAATTATTTTGTAGTAGCACAAAATAAATCAAGAAAGCAATCCCACTGTTTTAAATTACAAAAAGAAAGAAAGAAAGAAAGAAAGAAAGAAAGAAAGAAAGAAAGAAAGAAAGAAAGAAAGAAAGAAAGAAAGAAAGAAAGAAAGAAAAACCATAGGATTAAATTTAGCCAAAGAAGTAAAAGATCTCTACACTGGAAAGCTGAGGTAGGAGGATCATGAATTCAAACCCAGACTGGGCAACCTAGTGACTTAACGAGGGCCTATCTCAAAATTTAGAAAGGGCTTAGGATGTAGTTATGTTCCAAAAGCCCCAGGTTCAAATCCCAGTACGGGAAGAAAAAAAAATTCTACAATTCAAACTATAAAACACTCTTAAGACACAAAAAACAGAAAGATATCCATGTCCATAGATTAGAAGAATTAATATTGTTAAAATGTCCATACTACCCATAGTGATCTGCAATCTTTATCAAATCGTCAAGGGAATTTCTCATAAAAAAACCAATCCTAAAATACATATGGAACCACAAAAGACCCTGAATAGCCAAAAGTAATCCTGAGCAAAAAGGATAAATCTTGAGGCATCACAATACCTGACTTCAAAACGCACTACCACAAAGCTATAGTAACCAAACCACATGGCATAAAACACACACACAGACACACACACACTCCTGATTTTTCACAAAAGCATCAAGAATTAGCTAAAGGATAATCTCTTAGAAATGGTAGGAGGAAAACTGGATATCTCCTTTTGTCGTTAAGGTCTGAAGTAGTCCCCAAAAGGCTCATGTGTTCATAGGCGGGGCTTCTGGAAGGTGACTGGATCACAGGGGCGTGAAACTCATCAGTGGGGCCTGCCTGGACAAAGTGGGTCACTGGGGGTGTGACATGAAAGGGAGTATCCTGTCCCGGGCCCCTTCTTCTCTCTGGCTTCTCCCCCTCTCTGGTTCCAGACTGCCGTGGGCTGAGCAGCTCTCCTCTGCCAGGCCCCTCCACCATGCCATTTCTTTGCTGGAGTCAGTCAACTATGGACTGAAACTATGAGCCACAATAAACCTTTTTTCCTTTAAATTATACATGCCAGGCACTTTGTCCCAGCAATGAAAAAGTGACTAATATATCCATATGCAGAGGCATGAACCAGATCTCTACTTCTCACTGAATGTGATGTTAGCCCAAAATGAATCGGTTTTAACCTAGAACTACGAAACTACTAGAAGAAAACATAAGGCAAACACTTCAGGACATTCATATGGGCAAAGTTTTGTTTTTTGTTTTTTGTTTTTTTTTTGCAAGACTTCAAAAGCATAAGAAACAAAACTCAATAGGCAAATGAAGATATATCAAACTAAGAAAATTCTTCACAGAAAAGGAAACAACATAGTTAAGAGATAACTTGCAGAATGTGATAAACAAAAATCTCCTGGAAATAATACATGAGTTCAGCAAAGTCACATGACACAAGATTAATACCATACATAAATATTAATCACATTTCTACATGCTACTATAAAAAACACATAGGGGCCAATATTTAACACAAAAGACATATAATCTCTTCAGCGAAAACGAGATACTCAAGTGCATGCTTAATAAAACTGTACAGGATTTTTCTGCCAAAAATTACAAAATTCTAATGAAAGAGATCAAAGAATATCTAAATAAATGGGGAAACATCATTTCCATAGGCTAGAAGATTCAGTATAGTGAAAATGTCAATTCTCCTCAAACAGACCTAATGCAATTACCATTAAAATCCCAGCCAGGTTTTTGTGTGCTTGAGGAACACAGAACAGGCCCCAACAAAGCTAATCTTTTTTAAAACCCAAACATAACAGTAATAACTATTCTACCCACAATTAAGACTTACTCTATCACAATGGTACTAAAAAGTTTGGTACTGGAAGAGGAATAGACACATATATCAATGGGACACAGAAACTGATTCTCAAAAATATACCAAAATGATATTTGACAATGATTCAAAAGCAATTCAAGGAGGCTGAGGATTTAGCTCAGTGGTTAGAGTGCTTGCCTAGCAAGCACAAGGCCCTGAGTTTGATCTCAGGCACAAAAAAAAAAAAAAAAAAAAATTCAAGGGAAGATAGACAGCCTTTCCAACAAGTGGCCCTGGACAAACTTTCACAGGCAAAAAAATAACCTGAACTTAACACCTTACATCTTATAGCAAAGACTAACTCATGCAGGATCGTGGATTTAAATGTAGAACATGAGGTTTTCATTTTTAAAATCATAGAAGAATATCTTTGCATTCGTGGGCTAAGCAAAGAGTTCTTAGGCTTTTTCTCAAAAGTGTAATCCATAAAAATGATAATTGGACTCAATCGAAACTAAATCCTTTTGTTCTGTGTAAGACCCTGTAAAGAGAATGAAAAGATAAGCTATGAAATTAAGAGAATATATTTGCAAACCACAAATCTGAAAATAAATTAGTGCCTAGAATATACAAAGAACTCTCAAAAGTCAACAATAAAGAGAAGTTGAGAAACGGACAAAAGATACGAACAGACTACACAGATGGCAAATGAGCACATGAAAATATACTCAACGTTGTTCAGCCTGAGGGAAATGCAAATCAAAACCAGTGTGACATAACTTATCAGAATGGCAAAAATAAAAAGTAGAGACAACACCAAATGCTGCTAAGAATGTGAAGAAATTGGATCACTCAGACGTTGCAGGTGGAATGTAAACTGGTACAGTCACACCAACACAGCTTGGTGCTCTTAAAAATCTAGATGTGCAATTACCATATCAGCCAGAAACTGCACTTTTGGGCTTTTATCCCAGAGAAATCATATTCACTGAAAAACTCACACATGAATATTAAATGCTGAATTGAGACCCACCCTCCAAATTCATATGTTGAAGTCCTAAATTTCTGTTAAGTCACTTAGTCTATGGCACTTGTTATGAAAGTTCAGCCAACAAATACGAGGAATGTTCAAAGCAGCTTTATTTGTAATAGCTCAAAATAACGATAACCCTTAAACAAACCGTGGTACATCCATACTACAAATACAACTGAACGGTAAAAGGAAACAAATTACTGATACACCCAACTTAGTGATACATAAATATTCTGGGCATTATGCTGAGTGAAAAAAGTCTTAACAGTTACGTACCATATCATTATATTTCTTTTGTCTTGAACAGACAATATTATGGAAATGGAAAACAGGTTAGTGATTGTCAGGAGTTAAGGATGATGGGGAGAGAAAGAAGAGAGATGAAGTGGCTTCTTTTATGAGAGGTCAGGCCACACAAAAAGCCCTGGTGGTGATGGAACCTCGGAGTCTTTACTATGGAGGTGATACTGAAACTACACATTTGGTGAAACTGCACAGAACACACACACACAGAGCACACAAACGAGTACAGGGAAAACTGAGAGAATCCAGGCAAGGTTTGTGGATTGTATCCATGACCACATCCTGCCGTGGTACTGTACTAAAACTGAGTAAGATGTTATCACTGAGGAAAACTGTGTAAAGGGCAAGAAACAGCACAGTGAAATGGGCTGATTGCCTGGGGGAGTAAAAGTGAGACACTGTCCTTCTCACTGTGTGGTTATGGCATGGACTGAAGAAAAAGATGGGAGTAAAGGGAATTTGAACTATTTGCCAAATAAAAAGTATGCATCTTCATCAAGTCTGCATTTTATTTTTATTCTTCTTAACCATCCACTTGGCAAGCAAATACCCTAACTCATTACTACTTTACAGACAACAAGGCTGTACCCAGATTGAACATGTATTTAACCAAAGAGGGCACCACACACAGCAGCTCATGGGAAATCAGAATTAAAGTGTCAAGAATCTCAGCTTCATACATAGTATTATTTTTTAAAAAACGTCTAAAAAGATGATGTTACCACAGTGATTTTTATTATGCTTTTTTATTTGCAGTGATAAATCCTTTATGGCATTCAAATTGGAAGAGAAAGTTCTGGTACAATTTTGCTAACATACAAACGCATCCCAAGCCCCGGCTAACGTGGCACTCGGACAGTACTCTCTAAACTCCATCATTCATTTTCTTTTAAGAAATAGTGTTTACAGTCAGCAAGGAGGAAGGAGCTCACCATGTATTATTGCTTTCCATTATGACCACAGAAATAACACTACCTTCCGTGGCACCAGGATGGGAAGTCCAGTGACTGGATAAAGAGCAGGGCTTTAGCCTCAAACAAAACCCATGAGGACACCCCATGCTCTGATATAATGAAGCCGACTCAGAAAAACTTGTTTCAGTTTTGACATTGCTTTGGGTCATAAACCTTATTAATCACCTGTAAAACGCATTAGAACCCAGCCATCTTACCCAGTATCCCTCATGCCAGGGCCGACTTCATACCCACGGAACCTGGACACTCACGATGCTTGCATTCATGCCCTGCTGCAGGGGTATGGAAAATCTTAATAATTTTTTAACTAAAGGTTCCACATTTTCATTTTATATTAGGTCTTGCAAATTACTGAATTGATTCTGCCTCAAACACATTTTATCCTGTCCTCTTTCACCTCCCCCAAAAAAACTTCAGTCCATTCTTTTTTTTCTTAGTAGTACATGTTTGGAACACATGAAGTTTACATTCATTTTAGGGAGTGGGAACATGTACTTAATGTATCTTGATTCTTTTTATTCTTCTTCCCCTCCCCGCCCATCTGTCTCTAGATCCCCTATAGAACGATTTCAAATGCACTGCTATGTGTTGGAGTCTACTCGTTGGTTAATTTAAATCCAATAAAAATTGCAATCCTTCCCTCACTATCTCAGCCTAATATAGCGTACCATTTATTACTCAAAATTACTCTGATAATCAATCACATGCTGCTCGGAGATAGTGCTGATAAAATGTTAACTATGTTTTCTTTCATTCTCTCCTTTTTCACATCTTTTTGTCCTGAATTTCAAGTACATTAAAATTAATCGGGACAGAGAAAATGGCCCACACAACATTATCCACCTGAACTTCCTATCGAGGGGCTGCACCGACCCACAGAGCAGCCAACAGCTGCCAAGGCTCATGAGCGTTTGAAATGCAGCTGGTGGAGTGAATTTTTTTTTATTGTACTTAACTTTTTAAAATTTTTATTAACATGTAATTGTACATATTAATGCTGTACAATGTGCTCTTTCAACACATGCACAGAGCATGACTGATCAAGCACAGGTAATGGCAGCTTGGCGTCCCTTGCTTCTCAATCTTCATAAAACACAGAACAGATTACGAACATACTCACCCACTAGGCTGCAGGACACCAGAAAGTATTCCTCCTTTCCAACTGTGTCTTAGCACCTCTTATGTAACCTCCCTCTCTCCTTTCTCTCTTGCCCCTACCAGCCTCTAGCAATCGCTACTCTACATTCAGCTAATTTTTTTTGTATAATTTCCACAAATGAAAGAGAATGTGCTATGTGTCTTTCTGTGTCTGGTTTATTTCATTTAATAAGTGTCCTGCAGGTCCACTTGGTTTGCTGTAAATGACAGGATTTAATTCTTTCCTGAGGCTGAATAACGGTCCATTGTCTATACACACTATCTATTCTTAATCCAGTCCTCTGTTGGTAGGCACCAAGGATGATTTTATATCTCAACTACTCTGATCCAGCTATCCCACTTCTGGGTATACATTCAAAGGAAACAAAATCAGTATACTAAAGAGATATTGTGTTTCACTTTAATTCACTTAAATTTAAATTTCTACCCATGCTGGCAGCTACCATATGCACAGCAGTGGTCCACGGTGTCCCTGTCATTTCCACGCAGTCTGGTGCAGACAGGTGCACAATGAATAGCTCAGTCTTTTTCATTGATTTTTCATGAATTTAACTCCTACCTTCACAGTCCTATAGGACGTCAGGCAAATTTCAAGGGTGAAAGCTTTCAATAAGTTATAAACTAATTCTCCCTTATGCTCAAACTATTTCTGGTAGATACACATTATTCATCAATATTACTTAATTTAAAAGAGTTCATGTTATTCTCTTAACTATCTGAACTAATACTGAGGAGCTGAATGGTTCTAAATTCAAGAAATTTATCTTTTTCTTTGGATTTCAGAACTCTTCAGAATATCCTTCTATATTCTGCAACTCCAACAGAAGCACAGCTCAATAGTGTGCAAATTATGAAAAAAAATTCAAATAAAAGCTATGATACATTAAAACCTAAAACCTGCCACTATACTGCCCTAGTGGAATAAAAGGCTCTTATGATGCATATTCTCTCCTGAGTGGGCTGTGATCTTATAGGGCCCATGAAACTGTGTTCTCAGGGAGTCCCACTGTACTTCAAATCTGGGAAGCAGAAAAACACAGCTGGGGCCACCTACTCATATGGAGATGAGCTTTTCCTTCCTCCCTTGTTTTTCTAAACATAACTTAGCATACATGAAGCTGGCCTTCAGCCACTGTGAATGGATGATTTTAGGAAAGCTAAACTGACAGATGGATTTTAAGCTCTTTGAAATACTTTCATACTTCTCTTGAACCTTTTTTTCTGCATTAAACTAGTTCATCTTAGGTTATTTTTTATTGGTACAGGACTGTTGGCCACAAAATTTGGTATTAATTATAAATTAAGCCATTCATTAATCTCACTGTACACTTAAGAAATTTTGTATTTAAATATTAAACTATATAGATAATAATAAACTATCCATTTTTTAAAGCTAGAAGGATTTTGAATGTTTTTAATATAAAGAAATGATACACATTTGAAACAATACATGTCTATCCTGATTTAAACATTACGCAATGTATACATGTATCAAAACATGACATGAAACCAGTAATTACACAAAACTTCTATGTATCAGAAGGTGTTTTGGCTTTTTGTTTTTGGTGCTGGGGATTGAACTCAGGGCCTTGCACTTGCTAGGCAACTGCTCTACCACTGGGCTAAATCCCCAACCTCCAGAGTTTTTTAAAAAATGAAGAATTTTTTAAAAATCATTAAGATAGTCAAATGTGCAAATGGTTCCAAGTTTCCATACTGGAATGGAAGAATTGTATTGATTATTAAGCAAAGTATGCCCTCCTCTTTGCTATAATTTCTCACACAAATAGATCCTGGTTTTTCACCTCAGCTTGCCTTTATCAATATTTATACGGCAAACATACATTATACAACACAATCTAGTCAAAGACAGCAGAATTATTTCTCTATAGTAAATGTAAATACAAATCCTTATTTGTACTTTTTTGTAGGTTTTGCTCATGGTAGACTCTTTTAGCCAGCTTTGGCTGCCATACCAAAATGCTGCAGACTGTAGGGCCCAAACAACAAAAATTTATTTTCTCAGTTCTAGATGCTGGACATGCAAGGTCAGCGTATCAGAATGGCTGAGTTCTGGTGAGGGTTCTCTTCCTAACTGGCAAATGGCTACCTTCTTGTTCTTACAAGGTAAAGAAAGCGAACTCTGGTTTGTCTGTCTCTTCTTATAAAAACAGTAATCCCATCATAGGGCCCCACTGAGAACTGTTAAGTATCTGGAGATTTTTTTCTAAAACAAATTACTTCTCAAAGGTCCATCACTAATACTACACATCAGAGATTGAGGATTCAACACAAGAACTTGGGGGGGACACAATTCAATTCACGGCAGAAATACAGAGGAAGAGAAAAGTTAATTAGGAAAGAGTGCCCTGAAAAACTCTGAAAAGCCAAATGATCCCTGCAACCCTGCAACTCTCGACAAAAACTTACACTAGATGCCCGGTGGTCGTCACCCAAAATCAAAGTGTGACTTATGTGCTTTATATATATGTAGAATCTCGAGTCTTTAGCAAAGACAAAACAATGTCTCTCTGGACTAGCTTTGCAACATATTTCCTTGAGTCACAAAATTTTGCAAATCTGCATATGGTAGAAACCGAGCCTCGCAACTTGATAGAAATAATTATAATCATGGTCTATTCATATGGAAAGTCTGTTTAACCTGTTTTCTCACTTAGTCAGCTGTAGCTTTCAAAACCATGTGGATGGTATCTCAGTACTCACACAGTTTCTCTCTGAGGTTTTAGAAATCCAAACTCTCCAGGGAACCAGCAAAGCCCAGACTCCTTTGTTTTACTGAACACTTCTGTTCCCATATTTCAAGAAACAGTTTCAGAATTACTCATTATCAAACTCTGGAAAATCACCAGGCAGACCAAAGCTGAGAGAAGCCATGACACGGTCTATACCTGGTAGCTTCAAAATGCTTTCACAACCACAAATCAGATTAGTTGACCAATGCTTTACCTTTGGCACTCAGGAATAAATTGTCATTGTTCTTGCCAATCTATGTCTGCCCTGTGCCATTTTTTGCATTAACCTGGACACAGGCACAATCCTTAAACAGCTCCTGAAAGTGTCATTCACCAGAAGTGATTTCCTTCTTGCTTTTGCTGGTCTTTCTCTCTACATGAATAACTCGAGTCCACTGACCAATAAACAGCTTCTTGAACTAGTTTTTCTGTCTAGTTAGAGCACTGGACTCTGGCTGCAGTTCTATTACATCAAATGTATACCAAAAATCTTTAATGGCTCTCAATTGCCAAGGAAGGAGTCCACACTTCTCACCTGACCTTTAAACACCCTCCATAACCCACAAATGAACCCTCTAAGGTTATTTCTTGCTACTCCTTCTCCTCAGCCACGGGGAACACAGTCACTTACTAGGCACACTGCAGGATGCCCTGGCTTCAGATACACGCTGATAATGCCCCCCAGGAATACCCACCACCCTCACCCACCCACCTCATGTCCACCACCCTACATCTGCACACACCTGAACCGCACACACTGAAAAACTGTGATTCCTGCCATGATGCCTTCTTTATCCTCCCAGGATGGGAGTAGGCTCTCCTTCCCGTGAACTCTTGTAGACCCCAGAGACATTTCTCTTGTGGCTTTGATCACTGTCTGCCTTATGTTATGGTGCTGTACATCAAGTTCATTGCCAAATATTAAGCTCCTCACTCAGGTCCCTCAAATGTCTGCACAATGTCTTTTACATCACAGAGTCTTACAGAAATGTGGAGAAAAGAAACACTGCAGAGTAAGAGGGAGGGAAAGAGAAAAGCCAGGAAGGAGAAAATACCCAATTCCAAAAGCCTCTCATCCAACCACACTGGATGATTCCAAACACACTATCAAACAAATTAATTGAAGAATGAACTCAGAGTAAGAGTAATCTTCATTTGGAAGATAAAAGAGCAAACTAGCACAAATCTTTTCACAAATTTGGGTAAATATTAGCTATGTTTTGCTACAAAATGTTAGGCTGCTTTGGATTAAAATATTTGTTAGAGTGGGTTGCTCTAAAAGGATAACCTCAGCTATGCCTCTGTGCCCTTGAACTTGCCATCTGCTTTGCCTGGAGGGCTATCCCTTTCCTCTCAGCCTGGCAAATACTTACTGAGACCTCAGGTAGCTCAAGCACCAGCTGCCTCAGGAATTACATCGCATGCATTCTCCATGCTGAGCATTTCCTTGGTCTTAGGAATACAGATAACAGTGAGACAGCCCCTCTGCTGGGGTCCGAATATGGCTGGTCCCCTCAAACATTCATGTTGAAATTGTGCCATTGTGGTGATGCTGGAAGGCGAGGCCCTTAGAGGGTGATCAGTTTAAAAGCCATTAACGCTGCACCCTCAGGACTAGACTAGTTACCCAGAGAGTGAACAGTTCATTGAGTGAGCCCATCCATCATATCTTCTCTCTTCCACACATGCCCACTTCCCCTTCTGACTTCTACCATGTTAGAGCACTATGGTCTCACTAAATGCAGCTGCCTGATCTTGGACTTCTCAGCCTCTAAAACTCTGAGGCAAAATAAGCCTCTCTGACTTTATAAACTAGTCAGTCTCAAGTCTTCAGTTATAGTAACAGAAAACAAACTAAGATGACCTTCCTCCAGGAGTTTGGGAGTACAGAATAAAAAATGCTAAAAGGTAAGTAGATCATAGATCATTATAAGAGGCTATGATAAATGCATTCACAGGAGCCAGGAGGTTTACACAGGGTGCTCAGAAAACAGGAAGGGACACCTGATACCAGTTGGGGTGGAGCTTAAGGAAGGATTCCCAGTAGAAATAATACCTGAGCTGGATCCTCACGGAAAAGAAGGCATTCGCTAGACCAAATGGGATATGCAGGGAGTGAAGCACAGGTTAGAGACATCATTTGCTGTTATTTTTATTCATTTTGAATTCTCTTTTCCGAATACTGCCCCTATTATCTTTCAGTTCCCTTACTCAGGAACTCACATTTAAAACACTCCCTCGTGTTATTTTTAAAAATGTTTTCTGGCTCCAGATTTAATGCAATTCCAATCAAGATACCACTAACATACTTCAAAGAATTAGAAAGGACAATCATGAATTTCATCTGGAACCACAAGAGACCAAGAATAGCAAAAATGATCCTAAGCAACAGGGGAAAAGCAGGGGGCATCACAGTCCCAGACATAAAACTATACTATAGAGCTACAGTATTAAAAACAGCATGGTACCGGCAAAAAGACAGACCAGAGGATCAATGGAATAGATTGGAGGATGCAGAAACAACCCCAGGCACACTCAAATACCTCATCTTTGACAAAGAAGCCAAACACCCTCACTGGAAGAAGGATAGCCTATTTAACAAATGGTGCTGGAAAAATTGGTTAACCACATGTCAAAAATAACTAGATATATGTCTCTCACCATGTACTAAATTCAAATCAAAGTGGATCAAAGATCTAAACATTAAAACAGAAACGTTAAATTTACTGGAGAATAGAATAGGAAGAACCCTCGAAGACATA
>PVJO010032717.1:0-12848 GCA_004026905.1 Hystrix cristata | reverse complement strand
CCTTCTGCATGCATAACAGCTCTGGTTTTCCAGGATGTCCCAAGGCAGTTGATTGGCATTTCCTGAGATTTGGAACACGCACAGCACACGTGCCTAAACTCTCGGCTCTGTTATGGCACCAGGAAAGAGGGGTGAAGGCATCTGGCCCCAAGAGAACTCCCTCTAGCTGGCCCAAGTAGCGGTGAGCGCATTAGGCTCCCATGATCTGTGCTGACCACTCATTATCTAGGGCCATGTTGGGAAATGAGAGTAACACAAGAGCGGGGAGACCACTGTCTTCAACTACACCAGCCCTGCCCTTGGGAACTGACCATTCAGGGCTTTCTTCCAGTAAGTGAAGTGGTCAGAACGAAGGGCTTAAGAGGGATCTAACCATCGCATCAGTCTGCCACAGTTGGCAGACACGGGCTCTGCTAAAGTTGATTGACACGTCTTCCTCCAGGTTGCTTCACTCACATCTTATGTCAAATGACTGAATCAAGCTATTTTTCCCCCCTACCTGTCATATTGTTAGACGTCTTGCACTCCTCTACGTCTGACTCTAGTAAGCGTTGACTGTTTATGCACGGGAGACACAAATGACCCAGTCAAAGGCCTGGAGCCCAGAGCAATGTCCCATGCAAGTCAGTAGCAGGAGACGGGAGGGATCTGCAGTGGAAAGAAAGGCCCAAGGCCTGGCCCTGGAAGCTGAAGGGTCTGTGCCAGGAGCCTGGGGCACCTGCACTGGAAGCCAGGAGACGGCGTCCAAGATGAAAACGAGACTCGAAACTCCCCCAAAGATAGAAAACGGCCAAAGCCTCCTCCAAGGAAGATCCCCTGAAATCCTTCCCTCCCATCCTTTTATACTATTACAACAATTATGCCCAGAACTGTGCCGACTCAATTCAGCTGGCCATTCCTACTCAAGTTGACAATCGGTTAACCACCACCACACCTTTGGCAAGAAGCATTTGCATAAAATGAGTTTTGGCAGCCAGGTTGTGGGTATAGTTTAATACCGAATCTGAAAATGATGTATGTGTGAGGTAGATACTAAGGTCTTAACTGAGGAACCCCAAATAGAGAGGAGCTGTTGCTTCCCAGGAGGGATTTGTCTCATCTGGCTGGTTTCCTGATCAAAAAGCATCCATTAAATGTCTCTATGGATACTTTATGGAGATGAGCATTTATTACCACTCATGAGTGATGTCAAATACTGTTTTCTATGTTACAAGAAATATAGAGCCTCTGTGTGGTTCTAGACCAGGAAGAGAAATCTGGTCCAAACTGATTTTTCCCAAACTCTAAAGACCTGAGGTCTGGTTTCCAAAAGTGACTCAGCCTCCTGCTAGCTCCGATTTACATTTGTACCTCCTCCTGCCTTTTTTGGCCTAAAACCAGAGTAAGTCTTGGTAAGCCCAATAAGATCGGGCTGAATATAAATTGTAAAGATATATGTATGATCCAGTCCCCAGCTCCATTCACTGACGCTCATGGTAGTCTGTAGGTTAATTCTGCAATCAAAGTGGACTTTGTCTCCCAAGCTCTAAATTCATGAGGGTTTCCTGGGCCAGAAGCGTGTGCCAACCATAAGACCATGAATAGCATGCTGCCCTTGTAGTGACTATAACTCTACTTCCTACTATGGTGCTGCTGGTGAGGTTTCCAGTTAAAACTCCCTTGGCCTTGGATCGGAGCTGTGGAGATGGAAGATGGCAGCTTGAGGAGCTGCTCGGATGGAGGGCAGAGTTTGGTCAATCTTACAGGCTTGCTCTCACACAGCCCCAGGAAGCAGCTGATCTCAATAGTGTTGTCCAAAACCAAGATGGTGGCAGGGCGGGAAAGATGTGACCTGCAGCACCTTGCCTGGGATTCCTGAGTGCAGCAGAACTGAACGCAGCCACTGGGGTTACAAGTAGGACTTAGGGCAGGAGGGTAGAAAGCCACACACTATAGGGACCCCCTGGTTTGCATCTTAAAATATAATTTGCAGTGGCTAATAGTTCAGCAGAGGGTGCATAATATGGTCTGTGAAATGTTACTATGCAGAAAGCTGGGCCATGCCAAGGCAGGCCCCTCTGTGGTGTGGTCATAATGCCAGTGACCAGGGACGCCCCAACCTTTCTGCAGCCACAGAGCTGTGCAATCCACCCTGATGATTATTTCCATTTCTCAAGTGGATGGTATTTGTTCAGACGCCTGGGTATCCCATGATTTGTCTGGTGTCTCAAAGCTCCATCTAGGTCCCTTTCAAAAGAACAGAACAGGACACAGGAAGTGGCCTTTCTGGCATCACTTCCACATCGCTGCTGCTGTTTTTCTGCCTTGGGGTTGCTTAGCCTGGGAGCTGGCCACATGTGCAGGGTGGGTGACAAACTCCACCTGCTTGCACTGATCAATACCCATTTGGGATCCCCATCATATTGCAGTCAAATTCGGTGTTTGGCTAAGAAAAACTGATCGGAAAAAATGTGTTCTAGCTCCTAGAGAAGTGAGATGGCTCCTCTTCCATGAGCTCCTTACACCAGTGATTCTTGCAAGATTTTTCCCATCTTCAGGCTGTCTTCATGTCTTCAGTTTGTCTTGGACACAATCTCTGCTCAGCTTTCTCCCTGTGACCTGGGTGCCGTCCCTGTCCTAGCTGCCTTTGCAGGAGTGCTTGGGGGAATTGCAGCCTACATGCAAGTCACAGCCCTGGAAGAATAGCACAGTCCCTGTTGGCTGAGGCTGCATCTGTGTCACTACCTCTGCTTCCACCTTTGTCCTTGCAGTTGGAAGACTTGAGACTCGTGCCAAGCTACCTTCTTTCCCATCTGCATCTTCTCCAGAGAAATAATTGCTTTACATTCATTGGAGTCATCTCAAGATGCCCCAAGATGTATAAAGCAGCCTGCTAAAGATCATTCATCAAAGTCTCAAAAATCGGGTGAACACCAAGCAAGGTCTGCCTGCCATGCCTAGAAAATCCGTACCACAACACCGAGTTGTGTAAAAAGAATATCACTGTAGGCCTGAGAACAGGAAACGCACCAGAGTCTGAGATCTTGGTCATCTGATAAATAGCAAAGCAACTTAAACAGCCCAAAGTAAGAGAAAAGAACAGCTTATTGGAAACCCCAGTTTATAACCAGTGTGTCTCCTCCATCGTGCTGATCCACCCTGCGAGTATGGTACCCCCACTTCTAATCTAGGTGTGTGAGGCCCTGTTTTCTGTGTCTCAAACAAGTGTTTGTATAAATTTTAAGAAATGAGGAAAGTATCGTATGGCCTGATTTCAAGGCTAGTTTAGTGTGGCTCACGGGGGCTTTATAAGGCAATTTTAAGTATGTTTAATGAGAAAGTACTTTGAGAGGAAGGATGTGGTCCCAGCAGCAGCCTGTACTCTACTCTGCGCCCCTGCTCTCATCTTGATGTCCTCGTCTCCCTGCGTGTTAACCAGGCTTGTTTCTGGACGTGCATATTCAGTGACGGCATAAGGCACTCTGGTCCTAGATAGCCGGAGGAGGCTCTGATATTAGATAGCTGGAGCTTTTGCCCTTAATGTTTTCATCCAAGAAACTGGAGATAGCAAAGACCCATCAGCCCCGTGGAGGCCCTGTATCGGCGACTTTTCTGGAGGTCCTAGTCGCTAATGGGCTAGACTTCGCAGACGAGTTTTTTCCCTAACGTAGTACCACTTGGACTCAATAATTAAAACATACAAAGAAGGCAGTGTGATTTCTAGTGGGATTTGTCATTTCCAAGCATGCCTTCTTAGACAAAAGGTGGTAGGAAGGGGACCTAAGGTAAGACCTATACTAACCCAACTCCGTCCCTCTTTCGTGTCCCCATGATGTTCCAGAATGGGGCACAATCTACAAGCCAGTCATGACTCAAGTCACTGGTTTTGCCTGACTGCATTCAAGTCCAGAACCCGTGTAGGTGGTGGGTGCTGATGGCATCCTGTGTAGAGGCATGACAGGGGTGTCACTATTGGTTAAGGTACAGGCTGATCTTAACTGAGGGTGCACATCTACCCACTGGAAAGATATCTTTGTAACTTAAACTATGGGATGAATATTGGATTCCCTAAATGATTTACCTGATGCTCCATTCAGATCTTTCAGATTAACTCTTGTCTGAATCAACTGTGAGGTGCCAACATCTCCAGTGCTCAGTATATGGGTAACAATCCTGGAGACTTCTCCACCTCCCACTGGAACATCATGGTAGACTATGATTATCCTAATCACTTTTGTAGTCTGTTTTTAATATTTGTCCAAGAATCCCCTCAAGCTGGCTGTCTCCTATCCCCCAATATTCCTTGTGAACCTCATTCTAAGGCACAACATTGCCCATGCTCTCCTCGGACATGCTCCAGACTTGTAAATTAGCTTATCTAAATTGTATGGCCCCTTTCAAAGGGAAGTGATACTTAAACTAAATGAGCACTGGGTGGATTCATGGCCCCAGGAACTGTATTCTTTGAAATGCAAACCATGTGGAACTGTGGCGTGAATAGTTCACATGCACCACCTGTATGGCTACATCAGGATTTGTGGCTTACTGAATGGGAAGTCAATTTTCTCTGCCACACAGCTATGTGTAATTGATAGCTTCTGTTACTTTCTAGGGAAGCTTAGTTCTCATGACAGACTGGAGGGAAAAAGGTCCTCGCTAACCTAGCAGTGTAGCTGAGCCCCTGACCCACAGCACTCTGAAGGATCACAGATCTTTGAAGATCTCCAGTGAAGAAATGGAGTACTCTGACCTTACCAGCTCTTGGCTTGGGTCTCCCAGCGTTGTTTGGCATCCACCCCAAGTACCTAGGTGAACCTGTGCAGTTAGATGAGCTGATGATCAAGCTCTATCGCAGCACAGGCCTGTTCTGAAAGTCTGCAACAAGGGCTGGTTCTCTCCTGTAGCCTGGACCTAAGTTCTTTTCCCTTAATTGTAGAATCACGATGTCATTCTTGGATCAAGTACTCATGTGGAAAGAAGTTTGAGTTCAACATCAAATCTTAAAGTACTTGAACTCCCTTCCCAGTGTGTTGTGACTTATTTGTGACAACAGCACATGGTGTGTGGCTTGCCATTCTTAGCCACCAGAGGTCAATCTGACAGTCCTTGACTGACGTAATATGGAAATGATGGTCTAATCCCCCACCCACCATGGAGAATGGCAAAGAACAAGTGCTGAATGCTTTTGGCTGTGGGGGAAGTGTGTGATGGTCACTATTTAGTGTCTTTGTGGTTGTCCTGTCCAGGCATCAAGAGTGTGATGTGGCTAGTGTACTGCGGGTGACCAGGACTAACTTGGATCGTGACAGGAGGCTGGACGTGTTGCAGATTAAATAAACATTGCTTTTAGAGGAAAACTAAACATGAAGACGGCCACAGTGGTCCTACCACTTGGTCACCAGCTCCGAGGATCACTGGACGATGAAACCTTGGCAGATGGAGCCCCCTTCCTCAGTGTCCCCATCAAAGATTTGTCTATTTTGTTCTAATAGTTGGTTGGCGTAGTGCGTGTAGACAGGGGGATGGTGTCTGACTTCAAGGGTGGTCCTCTCTGGGTCACTTCCACGCACTTCTACCTCTGTCTAAAATTAGGACGTTAAGTATGATCTACAGCAGCCCTACCCTCCATGAGATTTTCAATTTCCTATGACAGGTTAACCCAGAATGTAAGATGTGTCCTGTAAGATAAACACATGCAGGGTCCAGGTTATCTTTCTGATTCAGCTCCATTTGAATACTTTCTTGACCTTCTAGAAAAGGTGATGATCCTCTACTCCTAGGGTCACATCCAGAGGTACATGCTAGGTATTGCACTGTTGAAGTCTGCAACCTTCATCTAAAACAGCAAAACACATCTGTGATATCAGTTAGACCTCTAACCTCAGCAGGGTTCATGCTAGTGAGACATTCGGAACTCTGCTTCCTCTTGCTTTAAGAGCTGCAGCTGAGCTGGAGCTGGGGGTGCCGAGATTGCTCCTTGACTAAGTACAATGGAACCTTTTGTAAAGGTTCATGTCCCAGACTTGCAGGTCATGCGTAAGGTAAAGTATGATGCTGGAAGGGACAGCCTGTGCCTATGCAGAAAGGTCTCCTTCCCCCACTTGTGAAAAGCCCTGTCGATAGGTTGTACTAATGTTTTCTGTGATCATCCTAACCTGGTGCTGATGAGCTTAACATGACCCCACACTCTTTATGCATCTCATTATCTTAGGACACAATGAGGTCCATGGTCACTTGCTAACTCCCCACCCAGACTCATGGGTTTTTTATCTAAGACATTGTATACGTTAGTGGGGGATATTTAGAGGAGAATGTATTAACCCTTTCAATAAAAGCATATAGAACTTTCTAGTAATTGGACTCTTCTGTGCCAATTGAAGGTATTGTTCTGTGGGCACATCTTGGTGCCCTCAACTCTAATTCTGGGTAACATCCATGGAACTTCTCCCTGAAAGTCCTCTGGTTCACCTTGATTACAAGGCCACACGGTGTGAGGCTGGATGTCCCTTGCCTGGTCCAGGCGCAAAATCAAGGGTGACGTAAATGTAATCACTTTGTTCATCATTCCTACCACTGAGGGACAAACCTTACATCAGTGAGCTCGTGTCAACTTCAGGCCCAGAAATCGGACCATTCGGACTCTGGCTCTGGAGTGCTATTATAGGCCCACGTCTGTTTGTGAAACTAAGCATGTGTGACTTCTGGGTCTCTCAGCTTTCTGGGCCATTGATCTCATCTGAAAATTTGAGACCTGTCCTCCGGATGTGGGGTAGAACTGAGCACATCTTGGGTTCCTTGAATTCAGGGGTGTTCTCACATCCTTGAACAGCCCCCTTCATGGTGTCGCGTGCCCAGCCTTGCAGGGTTTAAGGTTCGTATGGTTTTAGGCCCAGTGTGCATCTCATGACCAAAAGAATATAGCTCCAGGCAACCAACTGAACACAAATTCTATGGGAACGTTGGAATTGTCCCCGGGCTGTTTTTAAATTAGGGATTCCATAGGGAGGTTCTCTAGTGCCAGAAAGGAGGCGGGTCCTGCCCTACTGACCAAGAACTCTACCCCTTTGTCATTAGATTCTCCCACTATGTTTGAAGTAAACTCCAGATATTACCCAGTGACACTTGGCGACTGTGGTGTTTAAATCGATCATTACATGCTGCAAACATGTACTAATATAAATTAGAAAAATGTAAGGCACATAATCAGAACTGAACTAATCTAAACTTCATTGCATGTGATGAACTTAGATTTAAGAGTGGTGTGATTCAGTAAGAAAATTCTCTCTAAAGGATCGAGTCTTCAGAGATGGGTTTTAGGAATCAATTAGATCCTGGAGGGTGTTAATCAGACTTATGCGGCAATTTAATGCGGCAATTTACAGTCTTCGCTGAGTTCGATAGCTTTCTTTCATATAGGTTTGTCTCCCTGATTTATGGATAATGTGTGAGATAATGGTTCGATAGCCCCAAAAGTGATCTTTTATTTCAAGTCCAATTATCAGTGTATTGACCGAGTTCATAGCAGAAACAATGTTAGGGCATGTGGCCCGGCTGAAGGAGGTCACCAGGACGCATAACCTGGAAGGGTGTGTTCTCATCCTCGGGCCCATCTGGCTGCTCTTTGTCTTCCTGCTTACTCATTAGTTAAGTGAGTGACTTTTCTCTGCCGTGTTTCTGCCTTGGAGCCGGCAGATGATGGACTGAAATCTGAAACTGAGCTGAAATAAACCTTTGCTCCAAATTATGTATGTCCAATTCTTTTTGTCGTGGCAACAGAAAGCAGAATGATACATACGGGTTTTGATTCGCTGCAGAATGGCTACAACTCGGGTATCCTTGTTTTGTCTGTGGGGAGGAGGAAGGCTTTGCCAGTGGAGAAGCTCATTCCAGGCAGGACGAACAGCATCTGTTAGGTTCTCGGGGTTCTGATGTGGAGAATCTGTTTATGCTGCCATTTTATGTGTTGTCTCTGGCTCCACAGAGAATCTGAAATCTGATTCTGTAGGTACAGAAATAAAAAGACCACGTACTTTACCCTCACCTGAGGGTTTGGATAGCCAAAGCTGTTCAGTGGGGACTGAGATCATGCACAAGGGCCGTGGAGCTGGAGCTTTGTCGTTCTCAGGTACCACTTCCTCACCCCTCTCAGTCCTTGTCCAACGAATTTGTGGTTACTGTATCTCAAGGCCCTTGGGAAATCGTCAGTGGTCAATGAAGTGGATGAAGTAACTTCCCAGTGTGAGGCTGAGAAATGCCACAGTGCGATGAAAAGCATGTGTTGGGCTTCTTTAATAGTTGGGTGTTTTCCCCTCCAAGTCTTTTGTCTATAGGCTTTTTTTGGTATATATATTTCATGAGGAATATTTGAAGAGAAAATACAAGTGTCCTGTGTGAGTCTGAACCTGGCCGCCAATTTTGCTTTTCAATAAACAATATGTGGAATTGCAGTGGTCAGGTGTGTTGGTAGTTGTGTAAGAAATGCTAGCAAGGACCACACTGCTTTTCCGATCCCTACACAACCAAGGCTGTCACTTCCCAGGAAGCCCGGGTACTGATGGTCACAGTGAGAGAGACCCTGGCGGTGACTGCACACCACGATGGCACATAGAATGAGTTCTCAGCTGTGGGAGTACTGTTAAATGTACCCAGAGCTCATCCTAAGATGGCAGCCTCTGATTCTCCCTACCCTTTCTGAAGATGAGGTGGGCTCTCGCCAGCCTCGATTTGTTGTGCCAGCCTTTACCTATGCCCTGTGAGCATTGCGTGATGTGCGTTCCAGGTTACACTTGACCTGCATGACCAGGCACAGTAGTTGTGCTTGGACGAACTCAGCCTCTGTGCTGAAAGGAGGTGGGGTTGGAGCCTTCCAGTCCACCCCTCAAGACCTCTCTATTGGTTCTTGGTTCCGCTAGTCCAGCCCTCACCAGGACTTGACTTTATCTCCCTAGATCGTCCCTGTGAGGTCCCTTGAAAACCTTGCCTCTGTTTTTGCCGGTTTGGAGTGGTCTCCTGTGGGGCCCATCTTGGGGACCCTGCCTCTGTACACCTGTGCCATTCCTACCTCAGTTTGCCACAGCCGTCTTTGACTCCAGGGCGGCCCCTTGGGGGTTTCTCTGGCTCAGGCTCCCAACCAACAGTGACATAATGTCATATAGATGTCCTCATAATTCTACCTTCTCTTTAAAGTATCATGTACTTGCCTCACCCACTTCAGGAGCAGAGATCAGAACTGTCTCAATGTCTCTAAGGGTATATTATCGACGAATGTCTTTTTCATGGGCAAGTGTGAGTCCTGGCTTCCGGCCCATTGGTCACTTCTGAAAACTGAGCCTCCTGCTCCCTTAGGGGGGTGTTGGGGGGGTAGATCTGCATACACCCCAGGCTTTGCTTTGATACTCTCACTGGGCTTTTGAGCTATGGTACCCCACTGTCCTTCTATTCCAGAAGGGGTCAGCTTCTTGCATGCTCAGGCCCCACGGGTCCAAGAGGACCCAAGAACATGTCAGAGGAGCAGGTGAGTGGGAGGGTTAGAATCTTCTCACGGAATCTGATTGGACAGAACAGCCCCCGTGACTGAGATGTTCAGGTGGGTTAAAAATTAGCTTGCATCTCCAGCTGCTTCATGCTGAGAGTAAATCGCTAACCCTTCTTGGCTTCAACTCGGATGAACAGACAGAAGTAATGGGTTGGTCAAAAATAGTGTCTGAGAAAACATGCAGCTACCTGTGCAGGAGGTGGTCAAGGTTTGTTTTTGATGTAGGAGGAAGAGTCCTGAGAAGGGCCGGGAAGAAATAGCGTGGGAATCTCCTTGTCTGTCTCCTCGGTGCCCCCACCTCCCTTGTGATAAAACCTTCGTACACCTGAGCTCCAGGCGATAGAGATCTGAGACCATGACTAGCTCCCCTGTCTCCTTTGAGGCTGACTTTTACCCCCTTTCTTCCCACCCAGAATTTCTGCCTCTCATGCTTTTTTCTTTTTGGGGGGTGGCGACAGGCAGTATGAACCTTGGCCTCTAAACACTGGGTTCCCTCCCCACTAGGAGATGACAGCTCGGCCTCCCTCTTATCAGATCTGAGGCCCTCAGCAGCCTCGTGGCTTCTTTGTTTGGAGTGAACTCAAAGGACACATACTGACACTCATGATAACTGGGTCTGTTCCCAGTAAGGCACCACCCTGGACCACTGTGTGGCATTTTTGTGGCCTTTGAAGAGGTGGCTCAGACGGACGTTTGGGATGAGGACTTTGGCAATGAAGACTTCATT
The DNA here is from genome assembly GCA_004026905.1 of Hystrix cristata. Taxonomy (NCBI): domain Eukaryota; kingdom Metazoa; phylum Chordata; class Mammalia; order Rodentia; family Hystricidae; genus Hystrix; species Hystrix cristata. Next base: position 2,607 of record PVJO010032717.1, on the reverse strand, counting down.
TCATTTGGAAGGAAGAGCATCTATTCTGTTCTCCATGGTGACTGGGAGAAGCAAATTTTTTCTCTAAAATTCCTGTGTGAGAATATGTAAACACTATATATGAAGCATAGACTGATAGAGCCTGGAGTATTTTCCAGGTTACAACTGGGAGCACATCCAATTTTGAAGTAGAGACATGAGTCCAGACTCTGGTTCGGACATTGAAGTCCCATCCCAGCTGTTCAGCTTCCCCGTCTCCAGTTGAGAGCCGGGATGATGGAAGGCAGTCTCTCGTCTCGTCTAGGCATAGAGAAGCCAACCTTCTGTCCTTTACAAGGAAAGTGCTACTCCATCCGCTGCCTGTCTGTTTTGCAAGGCTGACGCAGACCTGTGTCTCAGTGGACACGAGTGTTGGGCCCTCCACTCCAGGAGGCTGGTGCATGAGAACTCGCTGTCCCCAGGCCCTGGAAGGCCTGGCCTGGGACCAGGTAACCATGTTCAGGGCTCTGCTCCCTGGGACTGAGAAGTGGGGAAAGCTATTCTGCTTCTGCTTCGACATTTGTTCGTTGTGTCTGTCATGCCAAAATGGAATCAAAGCACAAGACTCTGGAATGGTGAGGTACTTGTTTAGTTTGAACTTTTCAGCATCCGTGAGACGTTTCCTGAGTCGGCTTGAGACACAACTCTTCATTATCCCTTTATTCCAGATCCTCTTGTTTTTCCTCTTCATCATCTCTTTTGCCTCCTGTGCATTCGCACACTTGTCTTTATCACTGATGGCTGTTGGATTGCTCTGGATGCTGCTTGTGCATTGCAAGATCTGGGTAGGGAGAAGGAGGAGAGAGGGCTCCATAGGGAGCCTCTTCTGGTCTCAGTGCTGTTGTGGGTGTGTTGTAGGTGGCCCATATGCTGTGCATCTTGGGCTAAAAATTATGCTACTGAACTCGGTTTCTTTGAAACTTGTGCTGTTTATATGAATCTACATTTGGGAAGTGGCCGTTCTGTGCAGGTTCACTCTTTCTGGGAGAGACGTGCCCATGTCTGACTTCTGGATTTTTGTCAAGTTCTCCTCAGCTCCCTGCCCTTGCTAGATGGACTTGTGCTCAGCTTGCTTTGGATCTCTAGGCCTTCTAGGATCTGATTGGTACAGATTTTTAAAAACATCTTAGTAGCAGATTGTTTAAAGAAAAATCTCAAATACCAAAAAAAAGCCAGTTCCTGGAGGTCCAAGTTCAAGGGGCCAAATATGACGATGGCCTTCTTGCTGGTGATGTTGTAGCAGAGTGCAGGATATCAAATGGCAAGATGCAGGGAAGCACGTGCACCAAGTCTCTTCCTGTCTCTGTCCCTCTGGGAGAAGCTGCTATGCCACTGTCCCATGTTTTGCCATCTTCCTCTTCAGTTCCCCTGACCTCATGGTGGCCCGAGACCTATGAAGGGGACAGGCAGTCTATGAGCTTTCTGATTCTCCCACTTCCTCATTGTCTTAGATTTTTCTAGAACCAGTGGTTGTAAGAGAGCAGATTTAATAGACAGGACATTTATAAGTAAGTTACAATATTCACCCACAAGCCAGATGCAGGAAGTGCTGAATATCCATCTAGGCACTGGAGACCCAAAAGAATCCAGTCGAGGGCTGGGAGCCCCACAGCACTGTTCCATGTACGTCTGTGTCTGCAAATGATGGCTGAAGAAATCTTCACCAGAACCAGGACACGATGCTCGTGGCAGAGATGACAACCAGAGCTCCTCGAAGCAACAGGCAGCCATCCTCGATGACAGCAAGGCCCCAAGCTCCTTCCTCGACGAAGAGAGCCGAGTTCCTTTCAGGAGAACCAGCCGCAGCAGAGTTTCTTCTGGGAAACGGCCCGCCAACTAGCTATGGCTCCCACTCTGCCTTATGTTGCATCAGCAACAACCCTCAGGTGGATCTTCTACACCTGTCATCACACCAACTCAGTCCTGCTGGGCGTTCTGGCTCAAGTTGATCACGTTAAGTCCACTACATTCATCTTGGCTGCAAGGAGAAACCTGGGGCACCAATGATGGGCTTTACCAGACTGATCATAGTGGCACCATGTCAGATGGGCTCAAGTTGGGATTCTCAATCCAGCGGTGTGAACTATAAATCCACTTTCTAGTTCTCGCCTACCATTCCTTTGCTTCTTGCTCGTTGATTCCTGATTTTTGTCAGGAAAACACACAGCGGTCTCCATAAGTAGCTCTTCACTGTGTTACACATGCTTTGTAGCTCAGGGAGGCTGCAGGCTGCAAGATGGTGGCATCAGCTGAGATGCCCACCGTGACCCTGAGCCTCAACCCCACGGTACTGAGGAAGCAGCAGGCTCAAACTTGCCCAAGTCGCAGGGTCCCGGTGCAGTCCTTCAGGATCTCAGGCTGGGCTCAGATGAGATGATCAGGCCTGGAAGGCATGAATGCGGAGGCTTGAGGGGGAGGCTCCTGCTAGGCGCCCTCTGGGCACTATTGTCCCTGGACAGTTCTTCCCTCTTCCCGACTCTGGAGTCACCCCATGTTTGTAGACATAGTGCCACTTCCTGACTCTGCATGGCAGGCCCCTGTTGGTGGGGGGTGGGGGAGTTGCTGGGCCACTGGTGTGCCAGGTGGACC
>PVJO010032716.1:0-12865 GCA_004026905.1 Hystrix cristata | reverse complement strand
AAACAAGAAAGAATATGTAGACAAGAGAATGTATTGGACAGGTATCAGGATGAATAAGAGAAAGAGAAAATAAGGAGAAACAAAACCAATATATACATATATTATGTATACATACACATACAGTGGGATTTCTCTGATGGCCACCACTCTGTGGGGGGCACAGGCCGAAACCTGATTCTGTGCTCGTTAGCCCTACCGCACCTGCAGTGGTCAGTGCTGGGTATTATGTTGATCCTGGCCTCCAAGCATGAAGTCTGGGGGCAGTTGTCAGACTGCAGCAATCTGGGGGATCTTTGGTAGCCCACCCACGTCTCCTTATAGTTTATGTCTCTAAAATTTTCCTTAGTGGTGTGGGTATTGTTGGCTTTACCAGATAGTGATGGTTTATATCAGAAGAGAAATGGGAAAAGGAAAAAAAAAAAAAGAGAGAGGTAACAGTGCTTTCAGTGCAAGGTGTTTCCCACCCTATTTGACATTCACCCTGCCGGTGCGTGGGCCAAGCCAGCGCAAATCCATACCGGAGGTGGCCTGACCTGCAAGCTCAAGCCTCCTGCCCAGGATGGAGTCCGGAGCTGTCTTCCCCAGGAGGGGGCGGAGCCAGCGCCTTGTTTAGAGAAATTTTAGAAAGCGTTCCTTCACCCAGGCTCCCTTAATTATTCCCATTCCAAACTGGGAGCTCTTGCCATGGATCCTTCTACTCCTTAACTCATCCTCCTGATCATAACTAACTGAGCTAGACAAATTTCCTGACCCACAAGGAGGGAGCAAGCACCTCCCATGAATATGTGGAACTAGAACTAGAAGGGCCCATCTCCTTGCATGACTAGAAACCTAAAACATAACAAAGAGATTTGGAGATGTGTGTCTACTGTATGGACTGCTCAGGGATTGTGGTTGACTGAGAAATTAGCTGTTATGCAGGAAACAGTTTATGATTATAATAATTCCCATGAGTTCTAAATAGTGCATGAGTACAGCTGCCACCAAGGATAGAAGAGGACACAAAATATTCAGAGCACACCAGTTTAAAACAAAAAGGGTCTAGCAGCCTAGAGTACCTACATAATTATCTCAGGTCTTCCCCTTGCAGGCAATTACATAAGAACATTCGTCTATATTTATTTAATGATGTCATTTAAAAACAATTCATCTGAAAAAAATGCAAGCACAATCCCAAAGCCACGAGAGACATGAAAGAAAAGAATAGATGAGAAGCCTCGAAATCACTCTACATACAGCAGCTGAGTTTTGCATAAGATCAGAGATAATTTTGAAACACCTCAGACAGGTGTGCCTTTAACAAGAAGCTTGCCTTGCAATCATCAGGTCCCACAAATAAACATAGTCAAGAAGCAAGAAAGATTATCAATTTAAAGATATTGCTGGCTTTCAATCATCCCAGATAGTGTGAATGAAGACAGATAAAGTGGGCTACCCCTTTAAATGAGAGACTCCTCTCCGTGCTATCTACTTGTCTTGTGTGGTTATGAAGAGTGATGAGGAATTGCTTTGGCAAACAAGCATGACTGAGCGTCCTGTAGTTATCTTTATAAAAGTAAGAAGGTCAAATCAAGTGTGATGCCTCCTTACACAGAAGAAAACGCCTAATCTTGTGGTAGTTTATAAAAACATCGCCAGGTTCCATGCTGGTCCCAAACATCAGATATTTTTCTAAATCCAACTAAATCCAGTTTATAGATTTGGGTTATTTTAGTATGAAGCCTTTCCCTTGACCAATCTCTCTGCTTTTATATTCCTCACATTTTACCCCCATTAAAAAAATAACTCATTGCGTCCTCAAAGAAAGCAGTCAATTAACTTCATGAGAAGCAGTTGTTTTAAAGGTAGCATAATTCTAAAAGAATGATGAAAGCACGAAAAACAGTAAAATTTCCATAACATGAGCATCGTTAAAGATGCATACTAACTACATATATGTAAATATATTTATATATTATAAATAATATATATATTCATTCAACTTGAAAAAGTGATAATCTAGAATTGTGATGAAATGTAAATATCGCTCAGCTCAATTAAATTAATATGCACTGAGACATCATTTGGGTTACATGGACAACATGGGAGGTTGAAAAAGTGTCTGCATGGAAGAAAAAGGAGGTGCTGGGAAACACATGTATATGAACCAGAGAAAACATCCCCAAAGAAGTACATAAATTGAAGCAGTGTTTGTCACAAGGTGATTCAAAAATCAACTGTACCTGAATTAGTTGGGATGCTTATGTAAATATTCCTTCATAAATCTAATAAACCAGGTTCTCTGGGGGCATGCTCAAGAATGCAGGCAAAATCATATTATTCTCCTCCTAAACCCCCTTAAACAGAATAAGTATAAAATGCAAATCCCCTACCAAGACCTATAATGTCCTACAAGATCTGGCACCTGCTTGCTTCTCCTGTAACCTCCTGCTCACTGCTCTGGTTTTCTATTCCTGCCCTCCAACACATGGGCCCTGCTCTTCAGCCTTTTATCAAATTGATATTCTTTCCAATCCTCACATGACAAATGTTTCCTATATTGTCCTCAGACTTACTCATTTTGTTTCTTCTTTGGACAGTTTTCCATCATCACTGTTTAAAGAGTTGCCTCATCACTGCCACCACTTTCTATATCATTAATTTGTACCATTTTCTTCATAATATTTATTAGTTTGATATTGCTGCTATAACAAATCACTACAACCTTGTGGCTCAAAACCACGAAAATGGATTATCTTACAATTCTGAAGATTAGAAATTCAAGTAACTTACAGAGCTAAAATTGAGGTGTAAGCAAGGCTGCATTTCTTTCTGTGGCTTCGGAGCAGAGTCTGTTTTTTTTCCTCATTTAGTTTTTCAAACCATCTACAATCCTTAGTTCCTGAATCCTGTTCTCCATCTTAAAATCAGCACTGTTGTTTCTTTCTGATCCTTCTTTTTTGGTTCCATCTTCCTTTGACTATAGCCAGGAAAGGTTCCCAGATTTTAAACACTCCTCTTAAAGTAAGGCCACCAGATGACTGCAGGGTAACTTATCTGTTTTAAAGCCCTAAACCTTAGTGTCCTCTGCAAATTTCTCTCTGTCATGTAAAGCAAACTATTCACAATGGCTGACATTGAGCTTCAGGCCACTGTGTTCTCTCTTTTGCTGTGGTCCCTTCTCACCCTGCAGACATACTTCCTTTCTTACACTGAATTGGCCCACACTTGCTCTGCAGAACATGTTTCTTTTCCTACTTTAATAAATATAAAACCCTGCAACCTTTTGCACTTGTTTTGTCCAATTCTGTGTTCAGGACAAGAAAAACCTAGGAAGCATCTCTAGTAATATGCACACATGTACACACACGCACACACACACAGACAGACACAATCTGAAGACAGTAAAAATGACAACGCGGCTAGGATTTGTGAGGCCAACACTTCAGAAAAGGACACTCATTGAGGTGAGTTACATACACAGAATAATAACTTTCTGCTGAATTAATATGCCAACTTTTGGCAAAAGAGACAGCTAAGGAGCTAAAAGGCAAGGGGCAGCTGTAAAAAAGAAGAAAACTCAGCAGAGTGTTTTGGCAATTTCGCAGGACTATGGAGACAAAATTGAAATTTGTGTCTGCAAGGCTGTTAGTATAAGAGGGATCAGGATGCTTAAAAGAAGGGAGAGAAAGATACAAGCCTAAAATTCAGCAGGTATCTTGTTGGAGCATTTGCCAATTCATAAAAAAAAAACAGTGACTCACTTTATGTCTAACATAAATCCCTTTTTTTGCTCCAACAATTTCTTCCTCTGTTGAGTCTGGAGAACAGAGTATATCCAACTGTCCTCTCTGAGTTCAGAAGACAGAAAGCAAATGATTAGAGATAGGGGCAGTGCAGACGATGAAAATGAATGAAAACATTTGGTTACAAGACAATATGGAGTGGTAGGATCTCCCTTCAGTGAGCTAGAAAGTTCAAGCTGCATTTAAATAAGAAATCACTCAGGGAGAACTAAATAATATTTGCGTTTTATGAATAAGGATCTTTAACATACAAAACAGAGCACACTTTTTGAGGTAGGATAGAAAAATAAAAAGACATGGAAAGGAGACAAGAAAAATCATAATTTTAAAAATGAGATTTGCAGTTTCAGGACACAAGGCCAGTTTAAATTTTTGTTTCTCTTCTCCAACAACACAAATGAGCCTGGGCAATTCCTCTTCACCTTCAATGGGGTTAGCCATTCCCATTTTGTTTGTAAATAATTCTTCTATCCGTTGTGAATAGATCATCATTTCACCTGTAAATTAGGATTTCCCCTATGAGTGGACAATTATCTTACTGTGCATGGGCCACCCCTCCACGCATCAAAACAAGACCAACACTATAGTTTATCCAACTCCACAGATTTCCACAATCAAAGACCACATAAACATTCTTAGTTCCAAACTGTAGTGTGCCTCATTCACCTAAGTGTCCTTACTTCTCTCATGAGTATGTCCTAAAATCTGCATAATAAACTCTTCTGTGCCTCTTACTGACCTACCCGAAAATTCTTTTTCCAAGAAGGGAGTCAGAGAAACTCCAAGTAGTCTATGTAGAGGGTGGGTTATGTACCTCATCTCAGCTTTGGGAACCCTTCCGACCCAGCCTGGTAACATTTTTTGGTATTATACTAGTACTGAGTAACAAAAATTGAAGTTCAGAATTCACAAAAAAGAGGCCACAGGGTCTCAGAAGTCATCAGTGATGTTAGTTATAGAATATTATTGCACCTACCCATAACTAAAGTCAATGTCCCCACTGACATAATAATTCTTCAGTAACTGATGCCCAACAAACGGAAATTTACGAATTGCTAAAAAAGGAATTCAACACAATGATCTTAGTGACACAATAAAACTCACCAATACAAGAAAATACAAACAACTTAATGAAACCAGGAAAATAATTCATGATCTGAATGACATCATAAATGCATACAACTAACTTTTCACAAAGGTACTAAGAATATGCATAGGAGAAATGTCAGTCTTAATAAATAGTGCTGGGAAAATTGGATAGCATATGCAGATGAATGAAAGTAGAGCCTTGTCTCTCACCTGTTAAATAATTAACTCACAATGGGTCACAGACATAAATTTAAGGTTTGAAACAAAAAAATTGCTTTAAAATATTGGAATGGTGCATATTTTTTTGGAGAAAAGCACAAGAAATAAAAGTAAAAAGTAACCACACAATGAGAGAAAATATTTGAAAACTATATAACATCACAGTACTCAATTAATATGGTATGTATAATTTTATGGTATTATGTATCAGTTTAATAAATTTAAATTGAGCCATTTTAAACATAAACTTAATGGAAATCTTTGGGTTGAAGAATTTATTTCAGTAAATGAAATAAAAAAAATACAGTTGACAGCTGTGGCAACAGAATAGCAAGCATAAGAACAAATATGTAAACTTGAATACGGATCTATTGAAATAACCAGATCAGATCAAAGAAAAGCAAAAAGCAGGAAAAAGAGTACAGGAAGCCTTAAAGAATGTGACTGAGTGGTAGAATAGCTGCCTAGCATGCATGAGTCCCTGAGTTCAGTCCCCAATATCACCCCCACTACACACACACACACACACACACACACACACACACACACACACACACACGGTGATAAAGAGCAGTTTTTAGAAGGAGCAAGGGAAAAGCAGCAAGTAGCCTATAAGGGAATCCTCATTTGAAGTTTGGGTGTATTTCTCAGCAGAAACTTTTCAGGCCTTGAAAGGATGGAATAAAATATGCAGAGTGCTGAAATAAAAACAAAGCTGCCAGCTAAGAGCACTGTGCTAAGCAAAGCTGTCTTTGAGAAACTAAGGAGAAATAAAGGCCCACACAACACTAGAATTAGACCTGAATTACCAGAAAAGCTTCAATGCCTTCACTTGTTCATCAATCTTCAGCCTACAATTAAAGAACAATAATTGCTATCAAGAAAATATATTGAAGTACAGGATTCTCTGATAGTGGTAAATTCTTAGTCAAACTCAGAATAGTCAATTACTGGCATAATGGTGTGTAAATCTTTGAAACACTGAGCATGAAGGCTAAAAATCAAAATGATCAAAAATAGTTATAACCACTATAATCACTAAGAAATATACAATATACTAATTTTCAAGTTATGACAACAAAAATATAAATAGCAGGAAGGCAATAAATGTGTAGTCTTTGTAAGCAACAGAAGTTGTTATTGGCTTAAAAATAGTCTATCGGACATTTTATGTAAGTCTCATAGTAAGTAGAAAAGAAAAACTACTGTATACTCACAAAAGCTTCACATTACAGAATATCACCAAATCAATTATTAAAGTACATAGCACTTGAAAAGGAAAAGAAAAAGTGCGAGAAAAGGAAAAGTGTCTATAAAGCAATCAGAAAATAGTTAACAAACTGGCAAGGACAAATTCTTATTTGTCGATAATAACCTTGAATATGAATGGAGTACATTTTCCAACCAAAAGACAAAAGCAGGAGCCAGGTAGGGGCACCTGTAATCCCATATACCCAGGAAGCTGAAGAGGGAGGATCACTTGAGCCCGGCAATTTGAGGCCAGCCTGAGCAACATAGTCAGATATTGTATTTACAAAAAACATTCAACTGAATATTGTCCACTGGAGATTAGCTTTAAGTTTAAGGACACACATCAGCTAAAAATGAAGGGCTAGAGGATGATATACTAGGCAAATAGTAACTAAAGATGAGAAGGGGTGTTATATCAGATAAAGATGACTTCAAGTTGAAAACTGTTACATGAGACAAAGTAGGTCATTATTTAATAAAGTGATCAAGAAGTAAATAGCAATAAAATAATAGTAGGGAACTTCGGTATCCATCTTTTTGCAATGAGTAGGTCAAGACAGAACGTGCATAGAAAGTTCTGCACTTGAAATGCTTTTTAGAACAAATGGACCTAACAAATATCCATAGAACTCTGGCTGTAAAGCAGATGAATATTCTCTAGCATACAGGAATGTTCTCCAGGATAGATCATAGGTTAAGCCAAAAAATAACTCTTAAGAAATTCAAAGTTATTGAGATAATATCTAGTGATTTTTCACTACAACAGTATGAAAGTACAAATTAGCAACAAGAGGAATTTTGGAAAATTTACAAATATGGAGAAATTAAATAATATGCTTCTGAACAACAGGTGGGTCAAAAATAAGCTGCAAAATTTTAAAATGACTCAAAACAAATGAGAGTGGGAAAATAACTGATCAAAGCCAATGAGATGTAGCCAAAGTAATTCTAAGAAGGAAGTTTATAGCAATAAATGCCTACATTAAGAGAAGAGAGATTTCAAATAGCTTAACAGTGTACCTCATGCACATGAAAAAAGAGCTAAATAATCTAAAAGTTAGCAAATGAAAAAATGATGAAGATGAGAACATAAACAAATGAAATTGTGAGTAGAAAAACCATTAAAAAAATCAATAAAACCAGAAGTTGATTCTTTAGGAAAATAAAAAAAAATTGATAAACTTTTAGCTAAAGTAATTGGGAAAATGAGAGGATGCACAAAATACAATCAGAAATGAAATTCGGGACATTACAAGAGATGTCTTAGAAATAATGAGGATCGTAAGAGTTTTATGAAAAATTAATTATATGCAATGGATTTGACATCATAGAATAAGTGCATTATATTATTTTTAAAAGCATTAATTGAATAAGGAAGAAACAGATGCTTGAACAGATCAATAACAAATTAATGGATTGAAGAAGCAATTTTAAAATGTTCCAACAAAGAAAATTCCAGGACCAGATGGCTTTTTGACTGAATTTTACCAAGTATCCAAAAAAGAATCATCACTAACTTTTCTTAAAATCTTCCAAATAAGTAAAGGTAGAAGAAATACTTCCAAACGCATTTTATGATGTCACTATCATCTCACTAAAAAGACACCACAAGAAAATAATATTATAGACCAATATCTCTGATGAATGTTGATGCAAAATCTTTAATAAAATATGACCAAATTGAGGTCAACAAAATATAAAAAAGAATAAATGATAAAAGGCATACAAACTTCTCAATTGACACAAGAAAAGCAATGGAAAAAGTTGAGCATCTTTCTTGATAAGAACTCTCAACAGTTTAGGTACAGAAAATTCCTTAATATAACACAAATGAAAAGTCAACAGCTAACATCATAATCAGGGGGCACAACTGAAATCTTCCTCTAAGAGCTGATGAAAGGCAAGGATACCTACTTTTCCCATCTCTCTTGACATTGTATTAAAAACACTACCAAAAGCAATCAGCCTAGAAAAATAAATAAAAGTCATCTGAAATTAGAAAGGATGTGGTAAAACTATCTCCATTTTCAGATGCCACACTACTATAGATCAAAACCCCGAAAGATCACACACACACACACATGTACACACACACTACTAGAATAAATGAATTCATTAAAATTGCAGGACATAAAATTGACATGAAAAAATCAGTAGCATTTGAACATCTAGCTGACAATGAAACCAAGAAAACAATACCATTTACAATAGCATCAAAATAAGCAAATAAATAGATGAAATACTTAGGAATATATCTAACCAAAGCCACAAAAGATCAGTACACTGAAAACTATAAAAATAATGATGAGAGAAATTGAAAAGGTCCAAATAAATGGGAAGTTATTATATGTACATGGTTCAGAATAATATTTTTAGAATATTCATATTACCTAGTGTGGTTCAGATAGGGCTTGAGGGTCCCAAGACTTCACACGTTGAAATTGAGTACCCATTATGAAGTACTAAGAAGGTAGAAGCATAATCTGCCTATGATGTTTAGAGGCAAGACCCTTGAAAAATGATTAGGATGAGATAAGATAATTAGCATGGAGCCCCTAAGATTGATACAGGACGCTTTCTAAGAAGAAGAGTGACCTGACAGACACATACATGCTTCCTGTCTCTTATCATAGAGTCCTCTGCCCTCTTAGGACTCCACCAGAGTAGGGTTATCACCACCTGCAGCCCTTTGAATTTATATCTCTTGAGGCATGAGCTAAAATAAACCTTTTTGTTTAAAAGCACACCTGCCCTATGTTATTAGAAACAGAAAATAAACTAAGATAGGACCCAAAGTGATACACAGATTTGAAACAATATCAGAATTCCAATGGCATTTTCATGGAAACAGAAAAAAATCTAAAATTTGTACAAAGTCACAAAAATCCTGAAAAACTAAAGCAACACCAAGGAAGATAAACTAAGTTGCAGCCATCATACTTCCTGATTTTAAATTACATTACAAAGCAATAGTAACCACAGAAGTATGGTACTAGCATAAATATGGGGGGGGGAAGACCCATGGAGCAGAATAGAAAGCTCAGAAATTAATGAAACTCATTTTCAACAAGGATACCATGGGGAGGTTAAAATTAATTGTGTCAACTTGACAAGCATGGAAGCCATCAAGGGGATTAACAAAGCACACTTCTAATTGTGTTGGAGTGGACAGTGGAGGGGTGATCTTGGATACTATATCTACCCCCCACTTCCTCTCTGCCATTGTTCTCCTACTCTACTTTTCAGCCACCATGAATTGAAGTGACTTTGCTCTACCAGACCCACCATGATGTTTCTGCCTTAAAGTCAGTACACCATGGACTGAATCCCTTGACACTGTGAGCCTAATTAAAACCCTCCTCCTTTAAATTGTGGGTTTCAGGTATTTTGTCCCAGTGGTGGGAATCTGACCAACACATACCAAGAGGACACAATGAGGAAAGGTATAGTCACTTCAATAAATGCTGCTAGAAAACTGGATTTCCACATGCAAAAGAATATATTTTGTCCCAAACACCAAAATAAAACCAAATTGGATAAAAGATACAAATGAAAAACATTAAAACATAAAAGAAAACATAGGAGAAAATCTTCTTGACTTTAGCATTGGCATATATTTTAGATATCATACCAAATCCTCAAATTACAAAGAGCTACAAATGTAGTAATAAATAAATTGGGCTATATCAAACTAAAAGCTTCTGCACAGCAAAAGTAATAATCAACAAAATTTAAAGGAAACCTAAGGACAGGGAAAAAGTATTGGCAATCACATATCTGACAATAGGTTAGTATCTACAATTTATAAAGAGCTTTTATAATTCAATAGGAGAAAAATAGTCCAATCAACACACATTTCTCCAAAAAAGTCATAAAAGTAGCCAAGAGTTACATTAAAAAGCTCTCAACATCACCATCACCAGGGAAATTCTAATTAAAACCAATATGATGTATCATTTCATACCTATTAGGATGGCTGTTATCAAAAAGATAAGAGAGAAACTTTGTCAAGGGTGTGGAAATAAAGAAAACCTAGTACATTGTTAATGGGAATGTGGATTACTTTTAGCTGCCATAAAAAAGAGTATGGAGGCTTCTAAAGAAATTAAAAATAGAACTACTACATAACTCAGCAATCCTTCTGGCTGTATATCAAAAGGAGGTGAAATTACCACCTAATAAAGATACTTTCACTCCTATGTTCTTTATAGCATTATTCATAATAATTAAAATATAGAAACAACTGAAGTGTCCATCAATAGAGAAAAAGATAAAAATAGTGTAATATAAACTGGAAAATTCAGCCTTAAAAAATAGAATTTTGCCATCTTACCACTATATAGATGGACCTAAAGACATTATACTAAATAAGTCAGATATAGACACAGAAAGAAAAATAATGCATGATCTCACTTGTTTGCACAATCTAAGAATTACAAAAATATTAAAAAGAGGTCAAATATATAGAACTAGAGAATAAAACAGCTGTTTCCATAAGTGAGGGGAGGTACAAGTCAAAGAATACAAATTAGTAGACATATAGGATTCACAAGTCTAGAGATTTAATATACAAAACGAGGACAATAGTTAATTAAATGTTAGTTGGGTTTTTTGGTTAAATAATTAGATTTTTGTCACTAAAATCAAATAGAAAGGAAGAAACTGAGATGATAAATATGTTAATTCTCTTCGATACAGTAAACACTTTACTATTTATAAGCATACCATAACATTATGCTGCTAATCTCAAAAGTACAAAACTCATTTTAAAGAAAACAATAAAACAGCTTCTTATTTAATCAAAATAATGTCAAGAATAAGTTAAAGAATGAAATTTTCAGTAAATAGAACAAGGGGGATGACAAGAAAATAAATGAACAACACAAATAAAATAAATGGCTAACTTAGAATTCCATACCTGATACAATATCCTTCATAAAATGGGATCAAAGGCATTTCCAGAAAAACAATAACTGAGAAAATCTATTACTAGCAGTCTCAGATGTACAAACAATGACATGAGGACCTGCTTTTGCTGTATCTCATAGCTCCAAGTTCCACTCTACTGACTCTTTCTCGGATGGTTCGTTACTGCTGGTGACCTCAGATAGATTCAAAGCTTATATTTTTAGAATTCTGTATTGTCAATAAAAAGAGATCGGTTTTAATTGTTCAAACTAGAACTGGGTAACATTTTTTAAACTAATCACTAAAGGTAGGGATGGAAGGTTTTTGTTTTATTTACACAGGAATTGGTTACAAGGAGCATCTAGCTAGAGGTCAGTTTGTCCCATCCACATTTCCTGAAGAGATGGTTCTCCAAAGGAATGGGGGCACTGCAGTCACAGAATTGGAAAAGTGCTATATAATTCACTTTTCCTTTTGCTGAGACACAATATCTCAGCAAAAGGAACCCACAATTTAAAGGAAAAGAGGTTTAATTTGACTCATGGTCTCAAATGATTCAGTTCATGGTCAGCTGGCTCCACAGCAGAAATATCATGAGGGAAGGGCATGGGGGAGCAAAAATGCTTAGTTCACAGCAACTGGGAGCCAGAATAGGGGAACAGTTTCAGAGAGGAAGTGGTCCAGGGACCAGACATAAATCCCAAGGCCATGCCCCTGTGTCCAACCCAGAAGTGAGTTCCACCAATCCCCTGGGGCAGGTCCTAGAGACAATCAAGCTGCCACTTCAATTTAACCACCACAAGCACAAAAGCAAAGAGAAGGGGTGACCGTCCTCATGTGTGCTATATTTGTGGGTTCCTCTACATCACGTATGTTTTCTCAGGTAAATCGTCAGCTCTGGAAAGATTTAATATGTTTGTTAAGACTCAGAAATTCAAAATGAATTTGTGATAATAAATTGTTTGATAACGAATTCAAGGAGAACAGCACAGCTTACTGCTTAGTAAGATATTCCCATGGCTACTTCTTCATCAATAATGATCTAGACTTTTGCTAAACCACAGTCAGCTCATTCCTTCTTTCTGTCCTCCCCACCTCCCTTTCTTCTCTTCTCTATTCTTCCCTTCTTAATTACATTTCTCTTTTCCTTTCTCTATTTATTTTTTCAGCTTTCTATTCTGTATTTATTTGTCCAAGATGGCTCTAAATCTAAGACTTCTGTCTATAAATATTTACAAAATTGAATTTCTTTTTCATTTTTCTTACTTGGCATTTAACCTTGACTATAATGTCTTCTTGAGATTTTAAGTGTCTATAACAACTTCTCTGATTTTTCATTATTTTACATTTCTACTCATATGATATGCAATCTTTGTTTCATAGGCATATACCTCCTTCATTCATCAAAATTATCCTAGCAACTTCTATTCATCTTCAATGCTCAAATCAAACTTCCATTCTTGGGCCATGATTTTTTTTTTTTTTTTTTTTTTTTTTTTTTTTTTTTTTTTTTTTTTTTTTTTTTTTTTTTTTTTTTTTTTTTTTTTTTTTTTTTTTTTTTTTTTTTTTTTTTTTTTTTTTTTTTTTTTTTTTTTTTTTTTTTTTTTTTTTTT
>PVJO010032715.1:0-12855 GCA_004026905.1 Hystrix cristata | reverse complement strand
ATTTAAATCACTATAAACTATAATTCAATGTTTAAAGAAAGATAAAGATAATGCAACATCACGTGTGGTTTTATAAAGTATGTAACAGTAAACTGTGATAAGTTAAAGATGTACACTAAAAACTTTCTATCAAAACCAATATGAGGGGCTGGGGATTTAGCTCAGTGATTAGAGTGTTTGCCTTGCAAGCACAAGGGCCTGAGTTCGATCCCCGGCACCACAAAAAAAAAAAAAAAAAAAAAAAAAAAAAAAAAAAAAAAAAAAAAAAAAAAACCCAATATGAGACAAAGTTATAGCTAACATGGCAACAAAGGATGCATCTAACGTGTACCCGTCTTCATGTATGAAAGTGACATGTGACGACACTGAGAAGCTAATACCCATTGCAGGGCCGTGGCGGGTAGCACTAATGTCATCTAGGAGGCAGAAGAATGAAGGAAAGCCTAAGTCAGCAACTTTACTGTGTTTTCTGTGGAAGAGACCAGCAGGGTAGGGGAGACAACTCATACTTACCAGCTTGAACAATTCCAGACGGGTCTGGGGAATACTGGTCGCCCCTAGTTCTCTGATCCCTGGTGCTGTGTCCATTTAGAGTAGGTGAAACGTTGCCTTGTTGTGTTTGAGTTAGACAAAGGAGACAGTTGGGCATACCTACCAGGATTGATTGACTTGCATGTGAAAGACAGACTCATCAAGAGCCGTCTCTAGGAAGCCTACCCCTGGAAGGCAGGCTCTCCAGCCAAGGAGTCCCCAAAGAGGTCAAAACATAAAATATCAAAAATTTTAAAAACACCCTGGTTAGTATAGGAGGTGAAATGGAATAGTGAAAGATGGATTCGAGAATCCATAGTGGCTCATTTGTTATGTACAAATCTTATGCTTTTTTGTATCCACTAAAAAATACAAAATATGAAAATCCTAGACAGAAAAGAAAGTGAGAAGTAGAAAAAGGGAATAGAGAACAGATACACAAATATAAAACAAGCAGAAAGATTTTAGCTTTAGATTCAAATATATCAATAAATATTCACTGTAAGTGGTCTAAATATCCTAATTAAATCCAGAGATTCTCAGAATGAATAAAATAAAGCCTAGCTATTTAATTTGCCTTCACAAAAGTTACATTAAATATAACAATAAGAAGAGATAAGTAAAAGATACAAGAGAAACATCATGCTAACACTGATCAAAAGAGCTAAAGAAAGCTAGCATGGGGGGGTCTTTAAGATTCAAGTCAAACAGTATCTTCTCTGATGCTGATGGAACTAAATCAGAATCCAACCAAAGAGACAAACAAAAATGTGCCCTGCATATGTGAAAAACCAAGTAATTCGTTACTTAATAGCATGTGCTATAGAGAAAATCAAAAGTGAAAGAAAAAAGATTTAACATAATGAAAAAGGCACAGAATACCTAAATGTGTATGATAAGGATAAAGCAGTAGCTGGAAGAAAATTTCTAATCTATAATTAGAAAAAAACTATGAGACACTCAAATAATGACCTTAACTTCCATGTTCCTTAATAAATTATTAAAAAAAAAAGAAAGAAATCTAGAGCAAACAGCAAAAACAACAAGGCAGAGTATACAATATTGAAGTAAAACACATTATAAGAAATAATAATAGCAGACCAATTTCTCCTATGAATAGAGATGCAAAGAACAATATAAAAGAACGGGTTATACAGTACAACCAAGTGAGGACTTATTTCAAAATGCAGACCGGGTGTAATATTCAAAAGTAATCTATGTAATTCAGTATATTAACAAGCTGAAAAATACAACTCATTTTCATCATTTCATCAGATGCAAGAAAAGTATATGGCAAAATCCAGTAGATATTTCTTAGGAAAATTCTTGGCAAAAGAGAAATAGAAGTGAACCTTCTCAACCTGGGAAAGAACAGCTACAAAACGCCTACAGCTAACGTCTTAATTATCAAAGACTAAATGCTTTTCCATCCCCATTAGTAGACAGGAAAAGGTATCTGACTCAATATTGAAGTTTTCCATAGCCAACTACGGAAGTTATAGTTGGTGTGTTAAAACAAGGAGAGTAAACACAATTTCCAAATTTTGGAAAGAAGTTTTTAAAGACAACACATTGTCTATGTAGAAAATTCTACAAGTTATATTAAATATGTAAGGGATACATATGACAAAGGTGTGCAACATCTGAATGCTTAAAATTATAAAAATTTACTGAAAGAAAGATGTAAATAAATGGGAAATATACCATGTTCATGGATTGAAAGACTCAGTATTGGTAAGATGCCATTTTTCCCAAATTGGTTTTTACTTGAAATATTTCCAAGCAGAACGTTTTATAGAAATTTACAAACTGATTTTCAAATTCATATGGAAATGGAAAGGATCTAGAATATCCAAACCAAATTTTAAGAAAGAGGAATAAAGTTGAAGGATTTACATTCTCTAAATTCAAGACTTATTGTAATGTTACAGTAATCAAGATAGCATGGCATTGTATAAGAAGTGTGCATCACGGTATAGACAAGTAGAACAATGGAAGAGAATAGAAAATCCAGAAATAGATCCATGCATATAGGTAAAATTGATTTTTGACAAAGTGCAAAAGTAATTTATTAGAAAAATGTTAGCCTTTTGAATAAACAATGCTAGAAAAGTTGTCTACCATGTGCATAAAAATAAACTTTGACCCACACTTTGTATTATATTTATAAATATTGACTCATAATGAATTATGGATTTTGTAAAAATGTTTTAGTTTTATAAAAACAACTTCTAGGATAAACCACAGAAGAAAATCCTTGTAACTTTGGGTCACACAAATATTTCTTAGACACAACACTAAAAACATAAACTGTATAATAAAAATAAATTACCAACACAAGCACACATACCTCTCTCTCTCTCTTCTTCCCCTCCTTCCTTCCTCCTCCTTCTTCCCTCCCTGAGATATTTTTATAATGAAGAGTGCTATGATTTAGATCTAAAATGTTCACCATAAGTCTCATGTGTTCAGAGGTGGAAGGTTTGGAAGGTGATTAGATCATGGGGAGCTACACTCATCAATTAACCCACTACAGAGTTGGACTGACTGCCTGATAAGTTTATGTGGATTGTGCTGTGAAGAAGTAGTACCTGGTCAGAAAAGGCAGGTCACTGGGGGCATGACCGAGAATGATTATCCCTCATTCCTCCACTCACTCTCTGCTTCTGGCTGCCATGGGTTGAGTAGCTTTTTCCTGCCATGCCTTTCTACCATGCTATTTCTGTCTTGGAGCCAGCCAACCATGAACTGAACCCTCTGAAATTATGAGCCAAAATAAACCTCTTCTCCTTTAAATTGTGTCAGATATTTGTCCCAGTAGTGGGAAAATGAGTGATAGGAAGGTGCTGGTTAAATGATGATAAAAATCTTGAAAAGATGAAAAAATGATAATATTGGAGATGTTGTCCAGAATAAAAGAATTGGAGAATCATGTTTTGAATGAATAAATGAAAAGAAATAGAGAATGAAGGGGAAAGAGTGATAGTCTAAACATGGTTTTTTAAAAAGATTTTTAGCAAGAAAACTGAGACAATTATTTGATTTTGAATAAGCTATCTTCATCAATAGCAAACGAGCAATAACACTTTATTGAAAAGTAAATGAGCATGATAAAATTATCTTAATGCCCCTACAAAATCTCATTTAATTTCAATAGTACCCCTGACAAGGTGGACCTATTTGACCCTCATTATGGAGACATAGAAAATGAGCCTCACAGAGGAAAGCGATATACCAAGTGGGATGAGGTGAGACAAACACAAAAGCTCCCTCCTCGGTGCCTTCAAGACGAGCCTGTGTTCATGCCGCATCGACAGACAATGAGCAGTAGAGTGATCTGCATCCAGCTGATGACGACATTGGAAACAATCTTCTCCCACATTAAAATACACAACGATTAGCAGGCGTTCAGAAACATTGGTATCAGTTTAGACACTGATACCAAACTAACAAAAATTACCTCTCTCAGTTTGTAACATGAATGTTATAAAAAATAATAAAATCTAATGTTTTCATACTCCCCTATAAATAAGCAATTAAATCTTGTGGCAATAATATCTATGTGACTTGGGCCTTAGGCTGTAAAAGCTGTAAGAATAAATAATGATTAACGACTTATTTTTACAAGTACAAATAGTCCACAGCCATCTTTTATAAATGGTCAAGTCCATGTCTCAAACTTCTGGGCCAAAAGCTTTATGTGAATAGCGACTAAATTCTTTTATCAAGAGGCCAAGGATTAAAATATAATGTGTTTTTATTTAGATAGTCCAGGGGTATTGAATTTGTCCTGTTCTTATCACTAACATTCATCGCTCTGAATCATCTATTTCTCTTTGAACTTGGGAAATGAGAATTTGAAATCATACAATATTTAAATCAGTTAAAACAGGGACCCAGAAAGAACCAAGAAATCCTGGAAGTTAACCATAACAACTCTTTGATCTTTTCTTTTTTTTTTTTTTTTGGTGCTGGGGATCGAACTCAGGTCCTTGTGCTTACAAGGCAAGCGCTTTAACCACTGAGCTAAATCCCCAGCCCCCTTCGATCTTGATAAAGAACAGTTTGATTGTTTATTTGAAAAATCACCAGCATCGACACTAACTTTCCAGGGTACGTAAGTGCATTTTCCTACACTTACTAATGTGGTGTTCTTCTTTCCAAAGATGAGAAATGAGCCAAAGTCATATAGGTGCTTGTTATAAAAGAACTAAAAAGGTTTAATTTAGAAGTTAAAAATGTGAACCGGCTTTGTGAAGAACTCCTTGTTTCTATTTGATTCAGTACTGTTTGTACCTAATAGGGGTTCAACAATTTTTTGACTTATATATTTTAATAAACTGTTGCATTTGTGTATTAAGTAAACGACACAAGACTCTCTGGAGAGAGGATTGTGTTTCCAGCTATCCATGGTTAAAACAACAATAAAGAGTTCGGAACATTTGATTAGATCTGATTTTTATTTTGTTTCATTTGATCTGGTTTGAACAGTGCAAAAAACCCCAAAATAAACAAAAACCCTAAAATAACAATCACTCATAATCCAACCCAGAACTGAGCACGATTAAGGCACAGACATTTGTTTCTTTGTTTTTACTTGGATACATTATTTTAAAAATTGTACAAGATATATGGTAATGACATTTTCTTTCAAGGAAGCAACTAAGCTGAGCACAGTGATATATGCCTGGAATCCCAGCTATTCTGGAATTTAAGTGAGAAAGATCATAAATTAAGGCCAGTCTGGGCCATTTGAGAAATGCAAATTAAAACAACACCCAGATTTCATCTTACCCAAGAAAGAATAGCTATAGTCAAGGAATCGGATGACAACAAATGCTGGAGAGGCTGTAGGGAAAATGGAGCCATTCCACATTGTTGGTAAGCATGCAAACTGGAGCAACTACTAAAGGTGTCAATATGGAGATTCCACAAAAAATTAAAAATAGAAATTTTACTTTACCTAGCTATTCTCCTGCCATGTATCTTCCTTAAAGAGTTAAAAAATATCACACTACAGTGATACATGCACACCCATGTTTATAGCAGCACAGTTCATGATACCAGTGGCTAAACTTGGAAGTAGCCTAAATGTTCATTGACAGATGAATGGATAAAGACAATGTGGTATTTATACACAAGGAGTACTACACTGCCAGAAAGAAGGATAAACTTGAATCATTTGTAGGAAAATGGATGCACACTGAGGCCATAATGTTAAATATAGTAAATCAGACACACAAGCTTAAATACTAAATGATTTCTCTTGTATGAGAATCCCAATATATAAAGGGTAAAATAAAGGATAATAATAGAAAATAGCAGATATATCTTTGGCATATGGGATGGAAACCAAGAGATGGAGTAAGTGGGGGGAGGAAAATGAGATTTTAAAAGGGGAGGGCTGGGTGTGAAGTACTGTGTGCACGCACCAAGTCTCTATGAGGAATGTGATCATGTGATCACCTTGTACTTCAAACATCATATATATATATATATATATATATATATATGTATATGCATGCGGGAGTCCAGGAGATGCAGGGAGGGGGAAGGAGAAGAAGGAGGGGGCTAAAATGAATTGAGAAATGTAATTAACATGTACCAAATGTACCAGCTCCTCACAATAAATGTAATTATTAAATACTACAAATACTTTCCAATAAAAAATTAAAAATAATAAAAAACAACCTAAGGCTGCCCCAGGCAACATAGCAAGACACTATCTCTTTAAAAAGAAAAAGGAATAACTTGATCCTTTCTTACAAAGTTGAGTGTCTTTTGGTCTCCATATCTTTTACGAACTAAATGTTTCCTATTTTGGAGCTTTAATTTCCAGCATGATGGTACTAAGAGGTGGGCTTCGGGGAGTAATTAGATTTAGATGAGTTCATGAGGGTAGGGACCGCTTAATGGGATTAGTACCTTCATAAGAAGAAAAAGACTCCAGAGCAAGCTATCACTACCACGTGCACCAGAAAGTGGTCGTGCGTGGGCGAAGAACTGGGGCCTCAGCAAGAGTGAACTCTCTTCCCTAAGCTATGCAGTCTATCTGCCCTCTTTATTTTATTGTGTTGAGCCAAGCTTACCAATATGATCCCCGGCTCTTCTCCACTCAACACTTGATTTAGTTTTCTCTCTTTAGTACAGATTTTTTTGACCTTCTATTTCTTGCCTCCACTGTTTTTCCTTCCTTTGTTCTTCCAGGTGTCTTTACCATCTAATGTTGTATCATACTGTAGCTTGTTTTGTTTTATAATAAGATAGCGCCTCCTTGGAAGCAATGTGAGCACCTTGCTATAGATGGGGGAACGTTAAAAGGGACTCATGGCCCATTGGAAGAATAGCTTGGAGCCACATGGATTTATGATTTATTGCTTCCAATCTCTTCTGGTAACTGTAGCTTTGCAAAGGTTCTAAGATTATATTCCAATGATCCACATAAGAACAACTCACAAATAGTAGACCAATTTAACATGAAAAAATTTCAAAGAGAGACTTTATTCCCTAAACCTAAAGGAAATTAATTTTCTAACCCTGGATATGTGTGGAAAATCATTGATGGCTTCAAGCCAGAGATCCATTTCCTACTTTAAGGGTCTTGGATGTTACCAAAATTCTTTATTAGGAGACAAAATGAAATACTATATGCAAATGTATCTTGTGAAATACAAAGACCTATAGAAATGTCTATTATTATTATTATGTATATGCATGTTTAAGTTTCTTTCCTCATCAAGTTCAGAATATTTTTTTTTCTTCTCTATTCTACATGCCATTGAAAAGTTTTCAAGCAGAACAGAAATGCTGGCTATTAAGGCAAAAGGTACTATGATAAATATCACTGAAAATTTCTTCCAAGTGCCCTTGTTGTTAAACACTGACTGGAAGACATAAATGATTACTCTTGATTTTTAAAAACTAGTTGTACATTTTGTGTCTTTAAATGGCTCACTGCACGCCTGTATGCAGAGGGATAAAAATGGCAAGACTAGTCATAGAATTCAGATAAGGATGTCTTACTTGATTCCATTCCTGAGGAGAGTGGTTCTGGCAATAAAGCCATACCAGACGAATGGCTACTGAATAGAAATATTTTATTTTTACTGAGATAGCACAATTCAGGTGCAGATTTTATCAGTAAGTGTCATTTTAATACTCGATCACTTACACATATTTTAAGTTCGTCTTTGCAACTCCTTTGTGGCCGAGCAAATGGTCCAGCACATAATAAGCACTTATTGAATATATTTGGATTGATTAATTAATTAATTGAATATTAAATAATAGCAGGCACATGCAGGCTACGACAATCCGATTGCCATTCCACACGCCTTCTGTCACAACAATGGAAAGCTAACACACCCCATTAATTAATTAGTGCTGATCTGTTTAGAAAACAACACAGATGTGTAAGGAGGAAAAGAAAGAGTACGCGAGGAAACTCCCACCCGAGAGAAGGGAAAAGGAAGCTGCTCACTGGAGAGGATGAGAAGGAAGGGTGGAGGAGATAGAGTGTGAAGGAGAGAGACCAATGCTGCGGGGTGTCCACTGATTCCAGCCACAACCCCCGTGGAGAGACCAGCACCACAGAAACTCTGATGGAAACCCCAGCTGCACGAAGGAAAATCTGAGCAGGCTTTGCTCTGCACTGCGGATGTTCGTTTGGCTTGGGGACCACGAACAGCAAGGGCAGGGAAGCTTTACAGACTGCCAACTTGCGACAGCGTTCCACGCTCCCTGCACCCCTCTTCCGGTGTGAGGACCCAGGTGCTCCTTGGAGGGCTCCAGCTGGGCCCGGGAGGGCTAAAGGGCAAAGTGGCTCGCTGGCCGGGAGAAACCCCGCGGCAGGGAGGAGCCCGTGGAGGCCCGAGAACTCCGGACGGTGAGTTTGCACTTGGGGTCGCCTCGCCGGTGAGCAAGAGTTTGTCAGATCTCTAAAACTAGGAAGAGTCACGTTGACCCTGAGCAATGTGCAGATAGACAAGTTCCCGAGAAGACTAAGTCATAGCATTTCATTCTTGAGGAGCTAAGAGCTGCAGCGCTTAGCTCTCCTGCACGCGTCAATTACCGGCGCCAGCACCCCCCAGACCCCGAGAGTGTCATCCTCCCCCGGCCTCTGTGCCCCGGAAACCCCGGAGACCAGGAAGACGCTGCAGGCTCCGGCAGCCACCTCCCGCTCCTCTTGCTCCATGCGCAGGGCCGCCATCGTGGGCGTTCAGGGGCGGAGTGAGGGAAGAGCCATCCCGATAGGGACCTTGGCTTGAATTTAAAATAGACCGACGGTCACATTCATTAGTGACCATTGTATGTAGAATGTGCCAATACATGTTCTTGGTTTAAAAAAAAAAAAAATAAAATAAAATAAAATAAAATAAAATAAAATAAAATAGACCAACGAAGATGGTGTCCCTTTCAATTTGGCAAGTTTGCCTCAGTGGGAGTCTCTAGAGAAAGATGACTTCAGGGATACAAGATAAAGGAAGTTATAGTTTTTGTATATCAGAGACTTGATACATTTCAACCCAGAGGCCTCCTCTGAAAGTGCAGCTCTTCCCCGTGCTCCGAGAAACGTTCCAGCCATTTTCTTTGCCAAGGTGCTCATGCTTGATCACGGGGACTCTCCCTCAGGCTTTCTGGAACTATCTCAATCTAACCAGCTTCAGATTTTTTGACCTTGCTGCTTTAACCTTTAGTGCTAGAATTCTTGGTAACCCCTCAATACTGCCCAGATCTCAGCCACGCCTCCCCTGGCACTTCAAGTTATAACCTAACCTTTTTTTCAACTCAACAAGGATCTGTTTTCCCTTAACTACCTTTCATTGGCTCATAGCTAATAAGATTTGATATGCACAAGTGGCACACACTACACTCACATTCTGAGATCTTCATAAAGTGCATATGTGTGTGTTTGTTTATGTTATATGCTTATACATATTTACCCAGATGGAAAAAAAGGTTTTTTTTGTAAATTGGACACACACACACACACACACACACACACACACACACACATATACACACACAACGTATATCTATATACATTCCTCTATTTTCACAGCATTAAAAATAAGCCTGTTTTAAAATGTATTTTTACAGTTATCAAAGGCGTTGTATCTAAGTCACGGTTCTGTAAGGACTCAGGGGTTTGCTGGTTTGATTATCACTGTTACCGATACTCGTGGGCTGTGCAGATATGTAGGCATAGCTACATACAATTATGATTCGGGGGATGAAATTATTACCTTGCAGTCATGTGATGGCAGTAAGAAGTTGAAGTAATTAGTGGCAATGTTTTCTTTCGTTTTAATAGAGTAAAATCATGGGACTAATTTCACCCTTATGTACATATGATATCACTTCCTCAAAACACGTGATCAATTAAAATTTTGTTATTTTAGTGTAATAAAGCAAGAAATGGCTGGGGAATAAACTGCCTCCAGAAACATGGTTGATTTATGTCTCAGGAGCGTGTGTGAGGTTGAAGGGCTGGAGTGGGGGAATGGATTTGTCAAATCTGCTAAACCCAGCAGGATCCAGCCAGTGGCTATTTAGCAAATAGATGCAAAAACTTTTACCTACATGCATCTGTTTCCTTATCTTTCACTGGCTTAGGTATGAATGGCAGCATATTCACATTAATAGTCTGATTTTGCCCCAGCCCAACTCTGTTGCTCGCTCTAAGTTTATTTGCTACACAAAAGTTCCCTAAGTATTCCTGAGATAATGAGGCTTGTGTGAGCTTCTAACAAGTCTTGTCAGACATTCCTCGGCACTTGCAAGGCCCCGCGCATTTCCTACGACCTCACAGCCTCTGGTCGGGCTACTTGTGCAAGGAGACAGTGACCTACGGAAGGCAGCCCCACACTTCCGTCACCCGCTCTGCATCTCAGATGGAGGATGTGGTCAGATCCAGACAGCTCTCTTTCTCTTTGGAGTGTGTGTCTGTTCTTTAAAGAGACGCAAAGCCGTGTCGTAAGTGTGTTTTAATCAAAAGCACTTTTTAATTTTATGCTGAACATGAGCTTTGTCTTGGAGCTGGATGGGCTTGGGGCAGACGTAAGTGACTGACCACATTATGCCAGCATAGCCCTTAGCTTCCCTGCTGCCCAGCTATCCGAGCAACAGGCTTCCAGCCTGCTCGGCATGTTAGCTCACCTGGGAGATCTTGACGAGTAAGATTCCCAGCTGCAACCCAGGTGGAGCTCCTGCTACATATGACCTACAATAACACTTAAGTTCTGTCTGCCTATAAATAATAAAATCCAGACTGCACATTGGAAAACATACATCAAAAGCATTGGTGGACTTGGAGTGTACATTCACGCTGGGATGCTTGCAGGCCAACTTGTTTAATGAACATAGAAGTAAAAATTCTCAACAAAATACTGGCAAACAAGATGCAACACATCATTGAAAAGATCATAAATCATAAGCAAGCAAGCTTCGTCCCGAGCCTGCAAGTATGATTCAACACACACAAATCAATAAATGTAGTACATCACCATAAACAGAAGCAAGGAGAAAAATTTCATGATCATCTCAACAGATGGAGAGAAAGCCTTTGACAAATTCCAACATTCATTGATAATAAAGATCCTGAAAAAACAATAGGTATAGAAGGAGCTTATCTTAATCTGATAAAAGCCATTTATGTCAAACCAGTGACCAGTATTGTATTAAATGCAGAAAAACTGAAAGCTTTCCATCTAAACTCAGGAAGAAGACGTGGATGTCCACTGTCAAAACTCCTGTTCAACAGTCCTCAAAACATTAGCCAGAACATTCAGGCAAGAGAAAGAAATAAAAGAGATATGCATAAGAAAGGAGGAAGTCAAATTATCATTATTTGCATGCTATAATCCTTTGTGCAGAAGATCCAAAAAATTCCACCCATAGGCAACTAGCATTAATTACCAAATTCAGCAGTGTGCTAGGGTACACAGCCAACACTCAAACATCAACAGCATCCCTGTTCAACCAATAACGAACTCACTAAGAAAGAAATTAGGAAAATAATACCATTTGCAATAGCATCAAAATTCTTCAATACTTAGGAACTAACCTAACCAATGAGGTGAAAGACCTCTACAGAAAGCAACAATGGTCTTAAAAAGGAGATCGAATTGGATGTCGGAAAGTAGAAAGATGTAACCTGTTCCTGTACAGGCAGAACCAGTGCAGTCAAAATGGCCATTTTACCAACACTGATTAGACATGTAGACATATGAATGGCTGAGATTGCAATGTATATCACAATCCCAGTAAAAATACCACAATTCCTCACTGAACTGGAGAACACAATTCTAAAATTCATATGGAACCAGAATTCAGACTAGCAGAGCAATCCTGGGCAACAAGGGCGAGGCAGCCGGCATTGCAATCGTGCATTTCAAGTCGTATTACAAAGCTACGGTGCTAAAACAGACAAGTGGGCCGATGGAACAGAATGGAGGATGCAGACAAAGCCCAGGCACACTCAGCCGTCTGATTTCTTACAGTGGGGCTAAAGGCACACACTGGAGAAGACAAAGTTTATTTGGCAACTGGTGCTGTAAATTGGCTATCCACATGCAGAACATTGAATCTAGACACATATCCCTCACCACATACTAAGCTAGAATAAAAATAGATCAAAGAGCTAAATATTTTAAATGAAACATTGATTCTATTAAAATAGGTAAGATAAAATAGGTAAAACTCTTGAAGACATGGGAGTAAGCAAGGAATTTCTCAACAAAACCCAGTTAGATAGGAAATAGTTCTGAGAATTAACAAATAGGATCCTATTAAATCTAAAAGTTTCTGTGTTGCAAAAGAAACAACCGACAACAGAGTGAAAACACAAAGTACAGAATGGGTAAAAAACTTTTGCAGGTGATTCCTCGTATAGAGAACTCATATCTAGAATATGTAAAGAATTAAGGAAAATTAGACCACCCCAAATAAAAGACCCGGTCACAAAATTGGCAAGTAAAATGAATAGACGTTTTACAGAAGTACAAATGATCAATAGATACTTGAAGAAATGCAAGTACAGAAATGCAAATTGAAACAACACTGAGATATCATCTCACTCCAGAAAGAATAGCTATTATCAAGAAATCAAGCAATAACAAGTGCTGGCGGGGCTGTGGGGAAAAAGGAACCCTCCTCCACTGTTGGTGGGAATGTAGACTGGTTCAACCACTGTGGAAATCAGTGTGGAGATTCCTCAGAAAACTACAACTAGAGGTTCCATTTGACCCGGCTATTCCTCTGCTGGGTATCTTCCCAGAAGAATTAAAATCATCATGTCACAGTGATCTATGCACAACCATGTTC
>PVJO010032714.1:0-12875 GCA_004026905.1 Hystrix cristata | reverse complement strand
ATAAATCAGACACTTATTAGTACACATCGAATTGTTTCTCTGATATGAGAAACCATAAGTGTAAATAAGGACAAAGGGGTAGAATAGATATTTTGTTTAAAAAAGAAAAAAGAGAGATAGTATTCAAAAGAGAGAACTAGATAGGGAAAAGGGGGATAAAGAAGAAAGTTAAAAGAAAAGTAAGATGAAAGGGGAAAAAATGGTAAAGTGTAGCTACACTTGTTGCAAATAGGGAGGGGTGGGTGAATGGAAGAGAGGGGAGGGGAAGGGGGAAGAGGGGAGAAAACCAAGATGTATCATGTACAGGTACAAAATAACCATGTTGGGGCTGGGGATTTAGCTCAGTGATTAGAGTGCTTGCCTTGCAACCACAAGGGCCTGAGTTCGATCCCCGGCACCACAAAAAAAATAAATAAATAAATAACCATGTTGATTATGATCATTATGTATACAATGTACCAATACATGTTCTTGGTAAAAATAATAAAAAAATTAAAAGAGCTGGGAGTGTAGCTCAGTGCAAAGGCCCCAGGCTCAGTCACCAGTACGGAAAGAAAGCAAGTGCTAGGCGTGGTGGTGCACACCTGTAATCCCAGTACTCAGGAGGCTGAGGCAGAAAAATCCCCATGAGCTCGAAGCAGCTCCTTCTCTCTCCCCTCAGCTTCCTGGCTGCCATGAAGTAAGCAGGTTTTCTCCTCCGTGGCGTTTCTGCTTCCCCACAGGCCTCGAAGCCATGGAGCAGCTGACCAAGGCCTGAAACCTTTGAGACAAAATAAACCCTTCCCCCTTGTTACAGCTGTGTCTAGATGTCCCCCCAGAGGGTCATGCAGTCACAGGTGGAGCTTTATCAGAGGTGGCTGGATCTAGAGCGTGTGACGCTGGGATTAAGGGCGTGTGATTATTGACCACTGACTGGTTTGGCGCCACCCGGATCCCCACAGCTGATAGAATATAATGTAAAAGAGGTGGAAAGAAGCTGCTAAGGCTGCTCGCTTGCCTTGCTGCCTTTCTCCTGCTGGGGGGCGGTTTCCTCTGTGATTCCCGTCTGCCCGCCGCCCCGCCTCGGACCCAGCCAACGACGGACTGAAACCTCTACAAACCGTAAACCAAACACATCTTTCTTCTTTTAACCTGTGGGTGTCGGGAATTTTGTCTCAGCAGCAGGTAAGTAACTAAGACACCCCTTCAAGTTGTTCCCGTCCAATACTTTGTTGCAGTGAAGAAAAACCAATGTACATTCCCAAGCCTAG
This sequence comes from Hystrix cristata, assembly GCA_004026905.1. Taxonomy (NCBI): domain Eukaryota; kingdom Metazoa; phylum Chordata; class Mammalia; order Rodentia; family Hystricidae; genus Hystrix; species Hystrix cristata. The sequence continues at coordinate 11,625 of PVJO010032714.1, read as the reverse complement.
TTGTTTGCTTGTCTGAGATAGGGTGGGGGGAGCAGAAGGGACCACAGCCTGGGCCCCTGCATATTTTTTTCTCTACTGGGGACTGAACTCAGGGCCTTCATACTGAACTACATCCCCAGTTCTTTTTATTTTTTATTTCGAGATGAGGTCTCACTAGGTAGTAAGTTGCCCAGGCTGGCCTTAAACTTGTGACCCTCCTGCCTCAGCTTCCCAGAGTGCTGGGATCGCAGGCATGTGCCACCAGGATGAGCCTACACCTCTTCTAGACAGAACAGCCACAGTCAGCCCCAGTGGCCACGCACTTCCAGTTTTGCTAGAAATACCCAAAACGTGTATTTTTAGTCAAATCTGATATATTTTTAATTTGACCCAAAGTGAAGTGAAAGAAAATTCAGCAAACAAAATAAAATAGGTTCACAGGCTACCAGTTTACCACCTAGACATCTGCCAGCAGCTGAGCCAACACTAAGTAGCTGCAGTCCATGTGTTTACAAAGTTCAGGGGACTTGAAAGCAAACATGTCTTTGCTTTGTAACTATTCAATCAAGGGGGAGATGGAGGATGCTGGTCGCTTTATTGCTGGAAAATAATAGTGGGCCCTAATGAGTCACTCAGCATCAAAAGACATCAAATTCATCATCATTGCTTTATTTTTTGAAAGTGATTAAGTATCACTTTCTTCGCTTTGTAGCAAGATCCAAGTGACAGCCGATCCATCAGCTTCCGGCCCGATGTTTAACCACGGCATTTTGCATCCATTATTCTCCGCTCGAATCGTTCTTTCACAAAGAGGAATAACTTAATTCGGCCTCTTGACAGCAGAGAAATTAAGTGGCATGAGTTTCTCCCACAAAACAATGGAAAATCCATAAAATCAAGCCTGAAGGACACCGGCCCAAAGTCAGGCACATGAAGACCGCCTGCTGGAGAAATCCTGCGTCACAGTTTCCTCCGAGATGTTCCCAAAGAGCCTGACGGGCTCCGGGATGGGCCTTTTGGAAGGGGACTAGAGTATGGGGCTCGCAGCTGTCCTGCTGTTAGGAGGGCGGGCCTGGTTAGAAGAGGTAGTCACCACGGACAAGACCTAGAAGGGGCATCTCCCTCCCAAGACCCTTCACTCACTGTTTCCCGGCCGCCGTGATGTAAGCAGTTCTCTTCCGCCAGGCCCTTCCACCAGACCTCCCTGCCTATAGAAGAAGCCAACTATGGACTAAAAACTGGCACCCAAAATAAACCTCTCCCCCCTTAAATTGCCAGCGTCAGGTATTGTGTCCCAAGGATGAGGGAGTAACTAAGACATCCTCTCATTTCCAAAAGGTAAGAAATCTTCTCACCTCAGACACAACTTGCCAAGCACTACAACCAGTGTGGCAAGAGTGAGACAGCTGAGGAGAACACACCCCCAAGGGCCCAGGACGCCCCACTCCAGACGCAGGACACAGCTCCAGCATCTCACTGTGTCACGCTCGCTCCCAGTGCGCAGCGTACTGGGTGTGACAACGAGCAAACTCACACACAGAAAGGACACTGGTGTTTCAGGAAAGAATATTCTTTTCTTCTACGCCCTGGACCATCTGGCTACATGGATGGCCATACTGTGGCTATTTTCAATTCTGTGCTAATTTACCCAACTTCTCCATTTATGCTTTCATGCCATATTCACTAGTGAGTTGCAGTCCTCAGCTTAAAACTCTACTCACTGGAGGAGCTAATATAAATATTTAAGATTCCATGTACAAAAAAATGGGCACTGAAATCTATAAAAGCAAAAATTTTGAGTAGCACTTACCCATGATGGAAGAATGAGTTAAGTGATAGAAAACCTACATTATGGAATATTGTACCTCAGAGAGATAGAAGAATTAGAGCCATGTGTATCAACAGAGATTAATCTGGGAAACGCTGCATTGAGCAAAAGAGATGCAGAATGATTCTTGCAGCACGAGCTATTTAAATAAAGTTTGAAAACACGCCAAACGCACTGTCTGTGGAAAGGTACTTATGCGGTAAAATTACATAAATATTCATCAAGCAATAAACACATATTCAGGACAGTGGTTAGCTCTAAAGACAGAGGAGGGAGAATGCAGAGGGAGAGTTTGGTTTTGCTTTTACTTTTCAGCTCTGCGGCAGATCTGGGAAGACAGTAAACTGATAAAGCTGCGTGGTAGATGGATGCATGTTACAATAGTCTCTGTATTTTTAAATATGCATGAAATAAATATCTTATGAGTTTTAAGAAGAAAAGCAAAGAAAAGCATCGTGTCCATTTAGGGAAAAAATCCAACAGAATGTGGAACTGTTCTAATCACCACACACACAAAAAAGTGGTCAGAATCCTTCCCCAGGAAGTCACCCCCAACACAGAAATGTGAACTCCAGGAATAAAGTGGATTTTCCTGAGCGTGTGTTTCATCTCTGGAAGAGTACAGAGGAGCTGAGTCTCATGTAGGCCTTCAGTTGGAACGACCACGCGTAAGGTTAATCAGTGTCCCTCAAACTGGCCCAAAACATTTTGTAGGAAGGAAGACTTTCGGGTAAACGCTCAAGGAGAAGAGTCTCTCCTCTTTTATATTGCTTTTACTGTGGTAAAATACATGTAACATAAAATTTACCCCTTTACCCACTGAAAGGTGCACAGTTCCACGGCCCCGAGGAAATTCAGAGATGCGCAACCATCGCCAGTCTCCGTCCTGAGTGTTTTGTCGCCCCGAGAGGCAGCGGGGAGCGGCCCGTCTGCTGCCCTCCCCAGCCCCGTTGCTCCGGCCGTCCCTACAGACCGGCCTATTCGGGGGCGGCCCGCGAAGGGGACCGCACGCTCTGGGCCTCGTGTGCCAGGCTGGGCTCTCTCTGACAGACAGACCGCACCTGCCCATGAAGGCCGCACGCAGGGACTCGCTGACAGGACGGCTCAGGGGCACCTCGGCAAGTTCACCTGAGAGCTAACGCACAGCCGAGCAGTTCTCTTGGAATGTGTTTAAACAAAAGCTCACACAGCAATACTCCCAACAGCACTGCGCATGAGACCCGAAAAGCAGAAACAGCCCTAACGTTGTCCCCTTTCCTTTCGGTTTAAGCAGCTGCGCTGAAGCCTGCGGCCCAAGAAGGACGAGTCTTACCGCCGCAGGGCGGCGAAGGCCACAGACTGGGCAGAGCAGCCGTCCTGGGGATGTTGGTGTCCCGGTTCCCGGGACCTGAGACCGTGTCGTCTCGCACAGCAAAACGGACTCTGCAGGTGGGATCCTGCTAAAGACTTCAGGACAGAGAGACCGTCCCGGCCACCGGTGGGCCGACGGAATCGCGCCCGTCCTTACCAGGGGGTGGCGGCAGGGTCGAGGGCAGAGGAGGGTCGTGATGGCGACAGAGGTCAGAGCGCCCCAGGACGCGGGCCACCTCCAGGCGCCAGAAAAGACAAGGAAAGAGACTCTATTCTGGGCTCCCTGACGCCACACCTTCGGCCGATAACCTTGACTTGAGCCAAGCGCAACTGATTTTGGACTTGGGACTTCCAGAACCAGGAAAGAATAAATGGGCGTCGTCCAGAGCTACTAAGTCTGTGGCAGTCTGTCACATGAGCAGTAGGAAACCGATACCAGGAACTCGGTGTGCGGCCTGGAGAAGCTTCCTGGGCGGGATGACTCAGGACAAAGGAAAGAGCAGTAATCGCACGGAGAAGCCGGCTCCAGCACAGGCCGACGACAGAAACAAGAAATACCGTCCAGCCCGGCTTCGAGCGAGGGCCGTCGGCTGAGCCTGGCGGTACAGGAACCCAGCTCGGTCCCAGAGCGTTTGAGGTAGGGACGGCAGAAAGGTCACTTGAGAAACAAAGCTGTCTGAAGCTCAGGACCGACCTTCTAGCGTGCGGGGAGCCCTTCAGAGCTCTCAGTGATGCAGGGAGCCGGGGGCGGCGCGCAGGCCGCGGTTCGCCACCACCGTCCGCCCCGCAGCTCCCCGCACAGGCCCGCAGCGGCTCTCGGGTCCCACCCGATGAAGGGGCGAGGCATCTTCAGGCCGGGTCTCAACCCTGTAAAGTTGGGATCTCACCAAACGCGCGCCGCAGCAGCGGAGAGCCGGTGTGGAAACGACCAGGCGGGACTCTGCGGGGACCCCGCTGCTTCCTGCGGATGACCCACTCGCCTGGGCCACGCTGGCTTTTCACCTTTGACTGGCTCCAGCCGGCTGTGCTAACTGAGGGGTAGGAGCACAAGTCTCGGATCATCGGAGCAAGGTCGGTGCACCCCCAAGCTCTGCCCATGCTCCCACGCCCCTCCCCCACCCGGCAAGTCACTTCGCAGTGTAAGGTGCAGCCAGGCGTGGCAGGGCACACTTGTAATCCCAGCACGCTGGGAGGCTGAGGCGGGAGGATCGCAAATTCAAGCCCAGCCTGCGCAACTCAGCAACTGAGACCCTGAATCAACTTAAAAAATAAAAAAGGGCTGGGGATGTAGCTCAGTGCAAAGGCCCTGAGTTCAATCCCCAGTAGGGCAAAAAAATAAGTAATTAAAATAAATTGTAAAAGTATAAAGCAAAAGAAAGATAAATAAAATGTAAGGTGGCCCCCACGTTCCCCCAAACCTCCAGCAGCCACTCATCCTGCTCAAAATGAAGCCCAAAGTCTTTGAAATGCACACCACTCTACACCACAGCCCCTGCCTGGAGCCCAGACCCCTCCCTGCACCCCACACCCCCAGCCTCTGCATAGACCCCTCAACACCAGGGCTGGTGCCTGGGGGCTCCAGGTCGCCTCCCCAGTCCTCATCTCTCCAGAACCGCCAACCCCAGGGCCTTTCCACATGCTCTCCACACTGCCCAGACCATTCTTCTCAGATCTCTGCAAACCAGCTGTCCCTATTCCTCCTGTCTCAGATCTGTCACACTTTCCCAGGCAGGTCTGTGGTATCCACTCACTCGGTCGCTTTTCTTCACTACCTGAGATTTGCCAGGCATAGTGCTGGGCAACTGCGACTTGAATGAAAGATGCACAATCGTGACTCATATGAAAGACACACAATCCCTACATTCCCCGGCCAGTGGACCAATTGCAGAAGCTACAGTGGAGCTGCGAGGATGCCAAACACACCCACAGATGCAGGGAGGGGCAGGACTCCCACCCCTACCGGCTGGAATAATGCCCGGTGCTCACCTTTCATCCCAGTTCAAAGGCGCCGTGTGAGCAATGATGCTCAGAGGTGACCACTGAGTTAAATGAACGCTTTCAAGTCAGAGAGAAATTCTGCAGAACTGACGGGGCAGGGGACAGAGGCAGCCACCCAAAGGCTGCTGTGGTTGGAGCCCCGAGCAGGGTCTGAGAAACCCCCTGGCTTTGGAGACGGAGCTGTTCATAGTATACATGACCGGGGCATCGCAAGGTGACAACGTGACAGCAGAAGGGTCACATATGTGACAAGGGTCAAAATGATGGACTAATGTTTAAACAACTTCATGGATGAGCCAGGGCTTCTAGGAACCAAGTAGCAATGCCTGAGAACAGAGGCAGATGCGTTCCTATTAGCATGGGCCTTGCAGATCACCCCGGGTTCATTCCCCCAACCACCCAGCCACCGCGCAAAGCGAGGCTGCTCCTCGGAGCCACCAAGCTGGCAGACACGGGAAGACGACTCCGGTTCCCTCGGTCCCATTCCCACCTCATGAGGGAACTGGAAAAGTGAAATTCTGCGGTAGGAAAAAACCTGCACTTGGTGAGAAAGGGCACGTGGGGATCCGAGTGATGCTGGGGGACGCTGTCCCCTCTCTTTGCGTCTCACGAAGGACTCGGCCATGCACGACCCTGGCAACATGTGATCGGCCTGCTACACCCTCCGGCCGCAGACACCCCAGTCCTACCGGCTGGCTGATCTCTGCTGATGTTCTCTTAGCCCGGCCTGCTTCTTGTCATAGAATATGTGAGAAGATGTGACCACGTAATGTATTCTGCACTGTTACATAAACAGCAGCTTTTGAAGCTAAAGGAATAAGTCTAATGTTCACCCAAAACCAACATATTTCTGTACCTAAGTGTGAACACGTCTTCACAAATATCCTCACCAAGATATTGACCGTGGTCACCTTGGAGTCACGGGTTCAGGGTGCCGTGTGTACTTCCCAGTTTACCAGCTGTACTTGCCAAATTTTCCACTCTCAAGCACCTGTGACGGTGGCAGGAAGGGACGCTCTGCTGCCAGCTGGCCAGCAGCACGGATTGCACAGAGAGCTTCCCTGGTGAGAAGGAAGAGGTGGAAGGTTCGGAAACATTTCTCTTTTTCTCTGAGACCTGCAGCTTGGGGGAGTGTGGGAGGTGTCCGTCTCTTTGAGGAGGCTCTGGTGCCATTTCCGGCAGAGATTAAAACAAACCTCCCGGGGGCTGGGGATTTAGCTCAGTGATTAGAGTGCTTGCCTTGTAAGCACAAGGGCCTGAGTTCGATCCCCGGCACCACCAAAAAAAAAAAAAAACCAAAAAAAAAACCTCCCGCACCGCAGGGCGCAGCTGCCATTTCAGGATCACACAGTTGTGAGGCGTCTCCGACCTTAACGTCCGAGTCTGGGGCCTTCATGGTGGCTTTTCAGAGGTCCCTACGTGTCCCTGTGGCTTCACATCCGTACATTTATTTGTGTTCCAGTCATTCTTGGCCTGTCCGCACAGGGAGCGTGGCTGGGAAAGGGCCGTGCTGGTGACCCCAGAGACCACACTGAGGGCTCCGAGCTGCCTGGGCACCCGGACCCTGCTGTGCACCAGGCCTGCGCAGTCCCCCAGCCCTGACAAGGGTCCGCTAGCCTGCGCATTGTGTCCCTGAGGCTGTGGCACCAGTGGGCGCCATCTTGATGGCCTACATCGATGCACCTCGATTCCTTCACAGCTCCAGAAGCCAAGGAGGCTGCAGGGCCGTGGCCCTCCAAGGGCTCCCGGGCACAACCCTCAGCCACCTCTTCAGCATCTGGTGGCTCCGGGTGTCCTTGGTTTAAGTGGCTGTGGCTGCCTCCCTATCATTTCCGCCTGCCTTCACGTCCCCTCTGCGTCTCGCCCGTGGGTGTCTCTCTTACAGGGACACCAGTCCCTGTGTTAGGGCTGCCTGAGTACCCAGGATGGTCCCTGCGTCTCGGTACCCCTCATGTAATCACCAGCACAGAGACGCTTGTGCCCAAGAAGGCCACATCCGCAGGTTCAGGGAATAACAGTGTGGACACCCCACTCAACGTGACGCACCCTGCGCTGCGTGCTGCGTGGCCCGGCTGCTACTGAGCATCCAGTCTGGTGGCCAAAGGCTGGAGAGTGCTATGGGGGTGAATGGCGGGGACACTCACGCCTCCAGCGAGGCCAGGCCGGTGTCACAGTGCAGACTCTGAGGTCCGTGACCTTGGGAGCTGTTAGAGTTCAGATCTAACGTGGCCCCCCAGCCACGTGTGTTTGGAAGGTGGCTGCATTATGGGACAGAAGAAGAGGCGGCTTGTTGTTAGGCGGGCTCTGGTCGGAAAAGGCAGGTCCTGGGGTGTGGCCTAACGGGTGCCTGCACCTCCCTCCAGGGTCCTCCCTTCGCTGTCTGCTTCCCGTTCGCCATGCTCTGAGCAGCTCTTTCTGCCCAGACCCCTCCACCGTGCCGCCTGCCTTGGAGCCCACAGACCGCTGACTGAAAAGTGTGCTAAAATAAACCCCTTCTCTTTCAAGTCATGGGTGCTGGTTTGTGTCTCACAACAAGAAAGCCACTAAAACAGGAGGTCATTTGATGTTGACTGTGTTTAACCATCCATTAAATGGGAATAATAACAGTTATCAACCTCACAGGGCCCTCATGTTTCTGACTTTCAAACGATTATTCCTCTGAATGGCTTAAAATAGTGTCTCACCCCCAATAAGCATTATATGATTTTTCAGTAAATTTTTTTGGTTTTGGCTTGTTTGTTTTGTTTTTTGAGACAGGGTCTTGCTGTGTAGTTCAGGCCAGTCTTGAACTTACTATGTAACCCAGGCTCAAACTTGCAGTGATCTTCCTGCCTCGGCCTTCCAAGCGCTGGGATTACAGGGGTGCACCACCACGCCCGGCCTTCCAGTAAATTGTTAAACAAAATGAGGAATGGACAACAGAACCACACAAGTGTCCTGAGAGGCATACGGAAACATTCCATGTCTTCCTCTACTTCTACAGAAGGAAAGGAGCTAACATGAGCTGAGCCCAAGTGGAAAGCAACTTCCCCTCAGAAACAGGAACTGCCCTGCTTACTGGACTGTCTCTCTTCCTCTGTTTTGTTTTAAACCTGACTACAATTCCAGAGGCACTGACAGATTTAGCCGGGTTCATGGCTCACAAATCCATAAAATGACACTTGACACAGTGACTTTCTTACATTAACATTGTTTTTTGCTTAATGATCAATGACTGAACTTCACGAAAAGCGATGGAGTCACCACACTGGCCGAATCAGTGACCCTGCCCTGCTAGACTGCTCAGCGCTGCAGGCTGAAACTGAAACGTGCCCCCAGGCCCATGTGTTAAAGGACTAGCCCCCAGCGTGGAGCTACTGGGAGGTCATGGGACCTTTAAAAGGTGGGGCCTGGCAGGAGGTGTGAGGTCACTGGGGGTACATCCTCAAAGAGGACTGTGGGAGCCAGCCACTTCCTGTTTCAGCCATGGGGTGAGCAGGCTTTTTTATTCCACCACCTGCCCCCTGCTGTCATGCAGTGGCCCAGTCCAGGACCAAGGAAACAGGAACAACCGACCATGGACTGATGCCTGCAAAACCGTGAGCCAAAAATAAAGCTTCTCTCTTTGTAAGCTGATGATTTCAGGTGTTTGTTACAGTCATGGAAAGCTGACAAACACAGGTACAATGTTTTCTAGATTCAAGTTGGCAAAGAAAAATTCTCAAAAGATTGCTTTCAGGTTTTCAAATATGGTACTTCTGGCTTTCACCTTGGTTTTACCTTGAATAGGGTTCCAATCTGGGTGGGCCTGTTCCTCCAAAGAAATCCATTTCAGAGCTTTGGCTTTTCTATCCTCGTTCCCCAGTGGACCGCGGAGCTCTCCTCTGCCCAACTGCAATGTCCATGGAGAAGCGGCTGTCTATCACAGTTTCCGACCACATAAAAGTGGCGTCTTGTTCTCTGAGGTTTGTTCTCTCAGAGTCAGACCAGCTCCTCACCTCCCACTCTCCATCCACACAGGGTCTCCATGCCGACGGTCCAGCCTCCCACTTCCTGTCTCCTTGGAGTGCCCACTATCTATTCAAAACACTTTCAGATTTGCTTATTTTTCTAATCTCTTCTCCCCTCTTTTGGCAACACTACTCTTTATCTTGAGGTTTTCATCTTTATTACTCACATTTCTTCACAATGAGTCTTCATTAAAATATTTTAAATTGAGACCTTTTCTGCCCTCCCAGCCAAGCATGCCGGGTCTTTCCACAGGACACATTCTGAATTCTTATCACAGAATTTCAGGCAGTTTGTACATTATATTCTATTAAAAGCTCCATTCCACTCAAGGTTGTCACAATTCAGAGATTACAGCTTTCTGCGGGATGTTTTGTTAGGAATGTATCATATATTCACTTTGTTAGTGACAAACCCGTCCGTGAGCCTGTATTTCACACCTCATTTGCTATCACAATGTAACAAAAAGTAGAAAAGAAGCAATTACTTATTTAGATTACAGAATGGATTTCAGAGGGCTATTAGACCAGCACAAACTGTCATGCCAGTGGGGACACTCCCCGCCCTTCCTACAGCCCTGGGGAGGTCACATTCTAATCGTGAAGGGGAAGAGAGAGAGATGCAGGAGGTTATGGAACTCTGCTTACATAACTGCCTGACTTTTTTTCTCATGTAGCCTTTTTAAAAATCTCTTCTAAAAAAAATGCAAAAAAGATGATTTTCACAAAACCAAAGTGATGCCCGCTTTTGAGAGTGTGCATGGCTCCTTCAGTTTAAAACATTACCGCTTAGTCAAATGCTTCATCAGAACGAATGTGCTCTGCACAGATCCCATGTCTGGGGCACGGGGCCAGGAGACCCCTCCCAGCCCCTCTAGCTCCATATTGGGGCTGGCGACACCACGCTGCCTGGTGCATCCCACATCCCATTCAGCCCCACCAGCGTCCGTGGCCCCTGCAGAGCCCCCACCGCTCTCTGCCCAAGCCCCCTCCAGGCTGGCTGGTCTGCGCTGGCACGAGAGCCAAGCTGTGCCAAGCAGACCTGGTGAAGACGGCCGCAGGGCTCGTGCCGGGCCTGTCTGGGAGGGCAGCTTCTCCCTGAAGCAGCCCGGCCCACAGACGGATGCTGGGAGCTGCCTCCCTCCACCCACCTCTGCAAAGCTGGCCCAGAGCATAGACGGGGCTGGGGAGACGCTGGAGCGGCTGGCCCGACAGCCCCGGTCTGTCCACCAAACGCCTCCACCCGTGTGAGGCACTTCAGGAGAGCAGGCGCTGCTGTGGTTCGGGTCTGGAGTGTCCCCAGGCAGGCATCCGGAAGGTGACTAAGTGACTAAGCCACTGATGGGTTTACAGCCAAACACGCTGTGGGAGGCGGACCTGACCAGAGGAGGCAGGTCCCCGGGGCGTGGCCTGAAGGAGTCCATTTCCCCCCAGCCTCCCCCTCTTCCTGGACACCGTGACACGAGTAGCTCCCCCCTGGCAGGCCTTCCACCATGCTGCTTCTGCCTGGAGCCAGCTGACTGCAGACTGAAACCACAAGGCAAAAGAAACCTCTGCTGCCTTAAGTCGTGGGTGCTGGGCATTCCACAGTGACAGGAGAGTGACCAAGACAGGACCTGATGGTGGCAATCAGACAGAGCCCTAATAAGCCAGCACCCAGGAGCAAGCCTTCTGCCGTGACATGAACATACAGGGACTCCATGCAAACACCGTCAAGCCACAGCCCCGGGAGACTCCACCTCTGAAGGATGTGGCAGACATCGCTAGCTCACCAGCCACCCCCTCCCCCACCCCATTCCCAGTCAGAGCTGTCTCCCACTACACCGCTCACAACCAGTTCCAGACTTTCACTTCCCAAGACCACCCTGCTTCTCGGGCAAAGGCATGAAGCCCACGGCTTATTAATGAGGGCTGAAGGGAAGACTTTCATGGAGACTGTCAAAAAGGTTTTCTTTCCTGGTCCAGGGACACAGGAGAAGCCCCACTCCTTTCCAGTCTTTGGATATTACTAGGTGACTGTGTGATGTCTGGGAGAGCTGCAGCCACCTTGTGACCAAGAGGCAGCAGACTAGAGACTGACAGTCGGTGCACTGGCTCTAGTGAAGCAGAAAGCCAGAAAATACCTTGGTGACACAGTTGTGCCATTGCATTAGCCAACCACAGAGCCACCCGCCTCTCAATTTCTTGTTATGGAAGATGGTAAAGCCCTTTTGAAGCAGCCACTAACATGTGGAGATTTGGAGTTGTGCAGTCGGCAGACGCAATTCCGGGAAATCCGGGTCAGAGGTGGCTGCTGATCCAACACTCTATCCATGGAGTTTGCAGAGACATCCACCTCGGGCAATGGCTCCAGTGGAAGGTTCTTGACCACTCCACCACGTCAGTTCTGTCTCTTTGAAAGAGACCTTCAGGAGTGGGCAGAGGACAGCGCCAGCTAAGGATGGCCAAGGTCACCCAGGAGAGAGGCCTGCACCACACGGCCCC
>PVJO010032713.1:0-12879 GCA_004026905.1 Hystrix cristata | reverse complement strand
CCTGCAGATCCGGGTGCGCCTGCAGATCCGGGTGCGCCTGCAGATCCGGGTGCGCCTGCAGACCCGGGTGCTCCTGCAGACCCGAATGCTCCTGCAGACCCGGGTGCTCCTGCAGACCCGGGTGCTCCTGCAGATCCGGGTGCGCCTGCAGATCCGGGTGCGCCTGCAGATCCGGCTGCGCCTGCAGACACGGGTGCGCCTGCAGACCCGGGTGCTCCTGCAGACCCGGGTGCGCCTGCAGATCCGGGTGCGCCTGCAGATCCAGGCTCGTGGGCTGCGGCACAGAACCGGGGAGCACTCGGCCTCCCGGCCCGCGTCTCTCGTGCGGTGTCCAGCAGACGCGCTGCCCGCTCGGTCGTTCGCCCGGTCCGGCCCAGGCCAGCGCGGCCTGCAGAGACAGTTTCTTTCCTCTCGTCTTCAGTGCTTGTACCCACCCAGGAGGCCTTTACATTGAAAAATAATTCTATGTGCTTTTCCCGCTTAATTTTCTTTAGCAATTATGTTGCCTCTGCTTTAAATGCAGGTGTTTCCAAAACTCCCTTTCGAAAGAAGTGCGAGGACTCGGTAGGTTATCCTCGCGAGTCAGAAGCTGGCTCAAATATGGGTTGAAAAAGATGTACACTAGATTTTTTTGGTCATTCATAAACTTATTTCCAGCTTTGATTATTATCGTTCATTTTCTAATGTCCTGATTTTTCTTTATCATTTTTTTCCTTCTGTTTACTTTGGGTTTAATTTATTCTTCTAGTTGCTTAAATTGAAACTTAGATTATTCATTGTAGGTTTTCTTCTAATTTAAGCATTTAGTATTGTGTGTAAATTTCTCCTTCAACAATGTTCTAGCCACAGTTCGTACATTTTCCTGTTGTGTTGTAATTTTTTTATTCATTTCAAGGTATTTTTTCTTTTATTTGCAGTACTGGGGATTGAACCCAGGGATCATTAAGCAATAACTCTAGCCCTTTTTTCTTTTTCTTTTTTTTTTACTTTTAGACACAGTCTTACCAAGGCTGTCCTTAAACTTTCCATTGTCCTGCCTCAGCCTCTTGAGTAGCTGAGATTACAGATGTGCATTACAATGCTTGGCTCAAAGTATTTTTTTTTTTTTACCATGTGCTATTTAGAAATATGTTGCTTAATCCAAGTAGTTGAGGATTTTCCATTTGTCTAGAAAATTACCGATTTCTTATTTCTGCAAGAGAGGAAAGATTTCTTTTTCTCACACATCTCTAGGCTCCTGGCTGAGACCCCTGTAATAAAACAAGAGAAATGTGTATAATTTATCTAATGTAAGTTTTAAGGGGCAGGGTTCCTTTCGTGGGAAATGAAGATCCAAAGAGTCAGGGAGACCTGTGTATTGCTGTGCTCAGGCAGTCACAGGTAAGTGTGCCTGGACGTCGAGATAGGAAGGGATAATAAACTCCAGGAACTCAGCAAAGAGGTTTGCTTGGGATGAGGGTCTGAGGACTTGCACATGACCCGCTTGAGGAGCGGAGGGCAGAGAGACCGTCTGAGTCCGCTGTTTTCTCAAGTCTAAAGGTGCTGTGTTTGGGGCTGCCATGTCCCGCACCCCATCGTTCTCGTCCATGGCCAAGGTTATGTTGTCTTTGCTTTGAATTCCTCCTGTGTCGGCTTCGGGGTTCCCTGTACACCGAAGACAATGTAGATTTTGCCGTTTCTGCATGTAGAGCTTCGTATATGTCGCTAAACGCTGCCTGGTCGTATTGCTAGTGTGTGTTTGGTGATTGGTTTGGGTGCAAGGCGAGTCCTGGGAATTGAACCAGGGCTTCCCACTGAGCTACATGCCCAGGCTTTTAAATTGTTTATTTTAAGACAGGATCTCACTAAATTGTCCAGGCTGGGCTTGAATTTGTGATCTTCCTTCCTCAGCCTCCTGAGTAGCTGAGATTACAGGAATAAACCTCTGGGAACAGAGATGATCAGTCTTTTTAGAGCAGCCTCATTCTTCTACTGACAGCTATATTTTGTGCTTATTTCATTTGAAAATGCAGGCAAATCAACCTTAATTTTATCTCGAGAATTTTACAACACCCCTGGAAATTGCTATGGGCGTTCAGGATTTCTGGACTGGGATTGTGAGGGATTTGAGATGGTGAAGCCCCTCACAGAGTCAGCACTTGCGTTGTCCCCCACCAGGCAGGCTGGCCGGCTCCACGGTTCCGAACAGGTGCATCCGACCTAATCTGCATCAAATCTGCAGTGTGAGGCCGAGCTGCTTTCTGCGATTTCAGTGCTCTGACCCACCCATACCTTTCCCCTTCTTCGTTTCTAATTCCCTCCAAGAAAACCTTGATAGAAATCAAGTCAGGCCAGTTCTGCAGGTTCCCGCCCTGCATGTGAGTGCTATCTGTAAATCATCCAGGCTTGCTTGCTACTCTGAGTGTTTCTAATTAAGCCAAATAAAACAAGCCTGAGCCTGAGAATTGAGCTGCCTAATTCTAGATTTTAGTCCTGAGGAAGCCAGCTAGGAGAGGATTACCTGTGGATGTCTTTAGGTTGAAAGAGTTGAAACTAATTGAGGCGGTTCTTTATTAAAGCATCTCCCCCCAACACGGCTCTGCATGTTCTCTTGCTTTGAGCTCAGATTTGCCCATGTTTCTTGTCTATTTCTTCTTGTTGGTGGTGAGAACCCAGGAAGAACCTTAGTGCCAGCCTTGGACCAGCACTGCTGGACAGAGGCCCTGGGCGTCACATAGGCCCGAAGGAGGCAGGGCTGGTGTGAGGATGCAGCAGCCACAGACCCTTAGCCCTCAGCCCCCGAGAGGAATCATACGCAGCCCTGAATAGTGACTCTGGGTGGTGGCGCGGGTTTGCACTACGGTGTGTGCTTCCTCCTGTGTCCTGCGCATAGGATTTAAGCTGGGCCGCCCTGTGAGGCTACTTGAGCGCCTCATGCTGGTGTCCTGGTTCTGTGTGTGCTGACGGCTGCTGCCCACAGCTACCTGTGTGAAGCAGAGAGGTGACTTCGTCACCTGTGAGCTGGCGTCCTGGTGTAGCGGCAGCCTGCATATGGCAGCTGGTGGCTACAGCTGTGGTCACTGCCCCGCAGTCAGAGGCGAGTCCTCAGCCCTGGTCACCCCTTGACGTCCCCTCTGGACAGCAGTGGTGGTGACCACAGGGACATGAGGACATGGCCAGGCAGGTGACGCTCCTCAAGTCCTTTCTTACAGTTCCTCCCTGGGCCACGGGCCCAGAGTGCCATCCCGGCTTCTTCTCCGGTGACAGTTGTCCTACCTGAGTTTGAGCAGTGCACTGACGTCTTTCAAGTCATCTCTGTGACGTGCTCACCATTGCGTTCCCAACACGAAGCTTGGGGCGGCCGAGGCACCTTATGAAGCATGCACCGAGTGAAGAAGCCAGCAAGCTCCAGCCAGGGCACAGACAGAAAGAAAGGAGGGGCCTAAAACAAGAGAAGCCGGCGAACGGGAGACTGAGACAGGATGATCTCGGTCTGAGGGCAGCCTGGGCTGCATCGTAAGACCTGGTGAAAGACAAACACAAATAAGGACAAGGATGCACAGCGCCCTTTTTCCAGAGGGCTGCGACCCCTCTGGTTTCCCACACTGGGGACTTTCTCAGCCTTATCACCTTCTTCCAGGTAGGAGACGCAGAGTGGAGCAAAGTTTTGATGTGTTCAACACCTGTGGGGCTGCCAGGTTTGTGGCTCAGTGCTTTATCTGCGTGCACTGTGTCACCTGACCTGTGCAGCAGGCGTGCTGGGGAGCAGCCTGCTGTTACCCTGGTTTACGTGTGAGGAGCTAAGATGTGGAGGAACGGGCTGTGTGTTATATACCTGACACCATGGGCGGCGGTGTCAGGGCTTGATCCTGGGTCTGTCCGGCCCCACATACTGCACTCCCGTGGGCGACAGGGACTTTGCCCGGGGCACGGGGACCTGGGATGGGGGGCTCCACGCGCACACGTCCTCGTGTGCACACTTCAGCCTCTAGACTTGCTTACCTCGCATTTTCTGTTGGTGCTCACCCCTGTGACATAGGACCTCGCCGGGGCTGCTTTCTCACCTGCCGTGGGGCCCCCAGCGTCTGGTGATAGATCCCAGCAGGAAGCCATGGTTGGTCTTCCAAGCTGGGAAGCTTCCTAGTTGCTCTGTAGGTTTTAGCAGGATGGCTCAGGTGGAATTTTTACCCTGGAACTTGAACCAGTTAATCTTTATTGTCAGCTTGACTGGATTAAGAGGTTCTCAGAGAGGAGACTGGATGGCGGGTGCTGCTGATCAGTGGAGTCCCCTGCTGATGTTCATGGTTCAGTGTGTGGTTAAAAAGTGGGGCTCAGTTGGAGGAGTGGATCACTAGGGGGGCGTGCCTTTAGGGGTCTCTCTGTCTCTCTCTCTTTCTCTCACCTGCTCCCTCTCTTCTCTCTTTTCTCCTGTGCTCTGCTCTCCCTTGCCCTTCCCCTGTGCTGTTCCTGCCTTGGAGTCATGCACAGACCGAACCCTCTGAAGCCGTGAGCCAAGATGACCCTCCTCTTCTTTAAATTGTGGGTGTCAGTGTTTTTTCCCCGGCAACAGGAAAGCTAACACTTCCCTCATAATGTCTTTCAGTATTGAAAGTGCCACATGGGCAGGCGCAGGGGAAGGGCACGGGGGAGGCCACATAGCAGGCAGTGTGGGAATGTCAGCCACGCGCACCCCTGCAGAGAACCTGAAGGTCAGAAATGTTCACCAAATTCTGCCATCCAAAATGATCAAAACACCATTTTTTTTTTTTTTTTGCAGGCAATTCTGTACATATCTGTGCTACATATTTACTTGCCAGGTAGAAAACTGTGATAATTATCTAATATACATCTATCATTTCAGTTTATGCAAATTGCAGTATAACTTTTTAAATTCTGCACTTCAACAGATATGTTGAAGGTTTAGGTGACATGAAAGAAATTGACATGAATAAGTTGACTCCAAGAGATTAAGAATCTAGTTCTACTTCTTGATGAGAAGACCGAGATGTGATAGAATATTGTGATCTGCCATAAAACCAGTCCGATGTGCCACTTTCCTGCCGTGGGACAGGCAGGCACTTCGTGCTTCGGCTCTGCTGGCAAGGGCCTGGCGGTGATAAAATCCAGGGAAACTCGTGCTGTTCCCAGGTCCCTCGCTGTCTCTCCCCGCCCTGACCAGGCCCACCATCCAGGCGATGCTGACCGACCGGTCCATGACATTTCCGGGACAGGATGTAGGATGCCGGGAGGGATGGCCCGGGGACTCTGGCCGTGGCAGATTTTATGGCCCAGTGCACCATGGAGATTCGACTCGGGAAGCCAAGTGTGGGTGCATTTTCCTCTGCTCACCTGCTCAGAGTTGCACTGAATGTGTTCTAGTTACTCTTGATTATTAGCCCTGCCAGCCAGAGTATTGAAAAATCGTGTCTGTTACCTTTTTGAGGGTTTATACCATTACGCAATATTTTGAGCTTTTTCAAGAAAAAAAAAAATTGGGGGGGGAGCGTTCTGGGGATCAAATTCAGGGCCTTGTACTTGCTAGCAAGCGCTCTACCACTGAGCTAAACCTCTGACCCCTAAGGAAAAAAAAAAAAAACAACACTCAATGCTGTCATTTATTGGTTGGTTGGTTGGTTGGTTGGTTTTGCGGCACTGGGGATTGAACCCAGGACTCATGTGGGCTAAGCAAGCCTGGTACACCTGAATTCCAGCCCCATCCCTAAGGTTGATTTAAAAGTCAGCTGGGGAACTTTATTTTGGTTTTGGCCACTGTATCCCTTAGTAATGTGCTGTACAACTGAAGGCGTAGACTGAGATTTTCTTTTCTGTGTGTGTTTGTGGTACGACGCCTGAGCTCGGCTCAGACACGGTAGGCAAACACTCTGTCGCTGGGCTACATCCCCGGAGGCCTTTTGAAAAATTCAGGCATTTTTATATTGAGACAGGGTCTTATGAGATCGCCCAAGCTGGCCTTGAACTAGTGCCCCAACCTCCCAAGTGGCTGGGACTACAGGCGTGAAGCACCACAAATCATTTTTATTAGTGCATGTTCAGGGTACGTGGTGAATACACTCGTTGTGGGGAATTGGCACCGACAGGTATCGCATCATAGTGCTTCTTCCTTCCCTCCCCTCCGCCCCTCCCTCCATCTCTTGGTCCCTTTCCATTTGCAAAAGATCCATCTCCCTGTTTCCTGTTACCAGTCTTTCAGCGTTTTGAGGACTCTCCCTTCTGATTTCCACAGTGGTTTTACTGGTTTACACTCCCGCCCACAGTCAGAAGCCCCCTTCCCCCAGCCGCCTCGCTGGCCAGTTCTGATCTCGCGTTGCTCAGGTGTGCATTTCTCCAATGACAGGTGCCGAGCATTTTTAGCATGTACCTATTGGCCATTTGTGTTTCTTCAGAGAAATTTCTGTTCATTTCAGATGCTCATTGTTCAACTGGGTCTTTTATTTGTGAGAGTCCAATTTTTTTTTTTTTTAGTTCTTTATATATCTAGGTATTAGTCTTCTGTTGAAAATAACTGGTGAAATCTTTTCCTCTTTCTGTAGGTTGCATCTTCACTTTCGTGGCTATTTCCTTTGCTGTGCAAAAGCATTTACATTTGATATGATCCCCTTTGTTGATTTTTGGCACCACTCAAAATCTTTTTTTTTTTTTTTTGAGACAGAATCTCACTGTGTAGTCCAGACTGGCCTCAAACTCACAGCAATCCTCCTGTCTCAGCCTCCCTTACAGGCTTGTGCCATCATGCCCAGCTTCTACTTGGAATCTTAATGAGAAGACAGAAGAGAAATGACCTTAAATTATGAGACAGGTGTGGTGGTACTTGCTTGTCATCCCAGCACTCAAGCGGCTGAGGCAGGAGGATCATTTCTAGCTGGAGGTTGACTGGCTCACACAGTGATTTAAGGCCAGCCTGTACCGCATACCCTGTCTCAAAAACCAAAGCTCGGGAAGGGAGGAGGGAGAAGGAGAGAGATTGCAGCTGGAGGAGGATGAGTATTTGAGGAGTTTTTTTCCAAGCCTTTGTCTTTTTTATCGTTTTTGTCTCTTTTTTTTTGTTTTAGGTTCTGGGGATCAAACTCAGGGCCTTCGCTTGCTAAGCTAGCACTCTACCACTTGAGCTAAATCCCCAGGCCCCTGCCTTATTTTTTTTTTTTTTTTTTTTTTTTTTTTGGTGGTACCAGGGATCGAACTCAGGGCCTTGTGCTTGCAAGGCAAGCACTCTAATCACTGAGCTAAATCCCCAGCCCCCCTGCCTTATTTTTCATAGAACAATAATGATTGTGTATGTTTGTGGGGAACAGTGGGATGTTCTGACACATGCGTATGCCGATTAAAGTTATCACCTCACATACTTAGCATTTTTGTGCTGAAAACATAATGGTTCTGTCCCTTACCACGTGTGACACATACTGTGTGTTAAAACTGATTACAGTCCCAGTCTGGTACAGCACATCACTAAAGCTGCTTTCTATCGTCTCCCTGAAACTCTGTACCTTCGCGTGTCCCCTCTTGTCATCCCAGCCTCAGATAACGACTGTTCTACTTGCTCCCTCCCTGAGTTCCACGTGTTTTGGGCTCCACATGTATGTGAGATTACGCAGCATGTGTCTGCCTGTGCCTGGCTTATTTCACTTCACACAGTGTCCTCAGTTCACCCATGCAGTCACTTTGACAGGACTGCCTTTTTCAAAGCCGAATAGTATTCCACTGTCCAACTATAGCACCTTTCCTTTATCCATTCACCTGAGGGTGAGCAGTTAGGATGATCCCATATCCTGGCCATTGTACAGAGAGCTGCAGTAAACATGGGCAAGCAAAGGTTTCTTGGGCGTAAGGATTTCAGTTCCTTTGGCTATAAACCAGGAAGTGAGTTTTCTGAATCACTGGGGAATTCTATCTTTAGTGTCCGGAGGACTCTGCACACTGCTTTCCGTTATCTTGGCCCTCGCATTCATTCCTACAGCAGTGCACGGGTTTCTTGTGCACCACGCCCCGCCAACCCTGTCACCTTTCGTCTTCTGATCCCACCCGTTCCTGCAGGGGGCAGGCGATCCCTCCTGTGTGGTTTTAGTTTGCGCTTCTTTGAGCATCAGGGATGATGGAGATCTTTCCATCTGTCCGTTCGCCGCGGCGAGTCTTCTTCTGCAAGGTGTCTCCGTAGGTCCTTCCCCCGCTGCCCAGGGTCCGGTTGCCTTCTCGCCGTTTCGTTTGGGAGTTGGGAGTTGGCATGGTGTATCATCGCAGCTAAGAATCCCGCCAGACCGGAACCTCCTCGGGGAGCTGGCGGCTGGGTGGGCCCCCACTCTGCATCGTCCCTCTCCCACGCTCTCCCATTCTCACTCTCGGCCAAAATGAGAGTAATACTTGAGTCAGCACTTTTTTCCCCCCTTTTCAAAGGCAAAACATCTTTATGGCTGAGTCTGAATAAGACAGGCAAACTAAGCACAAACTCTTGTACTCCAGGTAGGGACATAGTGTGTGCTACCAGAAAGTGACACAAAACTTGCAAGATTTCAAAGGGCCACTCCTAGAAGGACACACACACACACACACACACACACACACACACACACTCATGTAGAGGAGCTGTGTGGAGGAGAAACGCGATGCTGGCGGCTTCTGTGTTCGCGGTGCTGTGAGTGCCAAGTAGAGAAGATTGTGTTTTATTTCTTTAATCACACTCTCTCTCTCTGACACTTTCGGATGCAATTCAGGAATAAAGGCTTTATGAGGTCAGACCTGTAACTGGCAGGAGGCAGTGGGAACGCCAGCCGGATCGACCTCCCGTGCAGCTCCTCGGGGAAGGTGAGCTCATGGGCGCTTGGATATAAAGCCAGATCGTTACGAAGCTGAATTAAAGCACATTAAATATGGAAGCCGGATGTGCACCCCGGAGGGGTATCCAGCACAAAGAGGATGGGTGAACAGCCCGAAGTTTAAAAGGGAGAAGCCCAGATCCGCCCTGCCGGGGCAACAGTTACTAAGCACCTTCCAGAAAAGCACCTTCTAGAAGCGAGGTGTCTGAAGGCCCCGCACCTCGCTGGTCTAATGAGCACAAAGCTAGGAGTGACTCGCTGTGTCCTCTCTGTGTCTCAGTCTCTGCAGCCCCCAGACCCGAGGGACTTCAGTCACTATCCCCCGAGTTGGAGGGCGCTGAACGAAGAGGTAAGGATGTGAGGGCGACTGCTGAAATCTTCTCCAAGGGTAAGTTTTGCTCATTCGCCGCTTGCCGCCTGAGCTGTTGGGCAAACAGCCGGGTGTTTCTTCTAGGGCTTCCTTTCTGGGTGACAATGTCTCCAGTTCCGCAGGCGACCAGCGAATCCCACCCGGAGTCCCGCATCCCGCAGTGTAAGGCGCAGGAGGCCAGAGGCTCAGTGCAGGCTGAAAGGAAACACTTTCCAGGCCTTGAAGCAGAAGGAAGTGGCAACCGACCAAAAGGCAGAAGTGAGGGCTTTTACTAAAGGAGCTTAAACATGTGGATTAAAATCTAGAGATTCCTAAGACAAGGGAAAGCAGAACAGGAAGGAGATTTACATGGAAAAACAGACCAGTTTGCGTGCCATAACGTGGGCAGAGGGTCTCATGCGGGGTCCGTTGGAAGTTGTTCTCAGAAATAACCGCGCCGTGACAGAGCTGGTTGGCTTCAACAGGAACCGAGTCCTTCTAACAGGAAGTGAGCGTTTGAAATGAGCAAGCTCTTGGACTAGGAGGAAAAGTTAGCCTCTTGGTGCGCCTGGTCCACATGTCAAGGGTCTGTTTACTGCAATGTCTACTGTAGGCACAGTAAGGGAGACGAAATACCGACGAAGAAATACTGGTTTGTTTGGTGGTTTCCTTACCGTGTCCAGCCCGAGCCTACCCAGACACGTCCATAGTTAACAGAGGTTAAGTCACAGCCCCTAACTCATCCTAGATGCTGGGAGCAGGCCCGCCGCAAACCGGAAAACCGGACGACTGCCTGGAGGGCACATGTGCCTCCCAAGGCCAGAGGACATTTTTATTTTATGATCAAACTTCCCATTCTGGAGGAAGGTCAGGCACTCCCGGAATGTTAATAGGGAGAAGAAACACCCAGCCGCCGCCCTGGCACTCTGGGTGGCTTTACCTGGTGGAATCCTGACCCCACAGGCCGGTTACCGTGCGGGCGGGAACAAATTGTGGCTTCATTTCAAAGTAAATGCACTAATTTCAGACTGATTTTCATCAAAAGTAAGGCATTCCGGTTTGGGTCTTGTGCATGGCCTTCCTTCCACAGGAGAAACTAAATGGAGGTGGAGAGGAGGCCAGCAAGGAGGTTTGTGGGGCAGCTCTGAGTGTCCTGCTGTACGCAGCCACCTATCGGGGGTCGTGCTTCCGGCAGCTCCTGCGGGCGCTGTCTGGTGCAAGCTGTCGTGCTTCGTGTTCTTTTCTTTGAAGTGGTTCCATATTCGGGGTCCGTTATGCCATGAAAGGCTGCGTGCTTGCTTTTTTTGTTATTTGTGGAATAACAGAACTATTAGCCAGTTTGCCTTAAACTAAAGACAGCCGAATATAATTGGGGACCCCACTTTTTTTATTCTTTTGCTTACGATATTTATTATCTGACATTTTAATCATCTTTCTTAGGGACTTCTTTCTTTTATTTTGCTACTGGGACCTGGACTGGGGGCCTGTGTGTCCCCGGCAAGCACTGTGCCCCTAAACTACAGCCCTGTGCTTCCCGTTCTTTATTTATTTTCTTTTGGAAACAGGATCTTGCTAAATTGTCCAGGCTCTCCTCAGACTTGAGACCCTCCTGCCTCAACCTTCTGAGTAGCTGTGACTACGGCAAGCTCACTTCACTCTTTATTACCGAGTAAATTTTATTTTCCTGCAGGCATTTGGATCCATAACGACGATCCTGTAGATGCTTACACGTGCTTTGAGAAGGTGTCATGTAGATATAATTTATTCTACTTATTCATTTATTTATTTTGGTTTTTTGAAACAGGGTCTTGCTAAAGTAGTTCAGACTGGCCTTGAATTCACTGTGTAGCCCAGGCTGGCCTCGAACTCCTGGCAATCCTCCTGCCTCAGCCTCCCAAGCACTGGGATTATGGGTGTGTGTCACCACGCCCAGCTAGGCATAATTTATTTATTTATTTATTTACTTAGGTGCCCGGAATTGAACGCAGGGCCGTGCACTTGCTAGGCAGCCACCGTAACCACTGAGCTAAGTCCCCAGCTCCTGTGTAATTTATTTTTAAAAATCATTATATGTTGGGTGGGGCAAGCCTGTAATCCCAGCACTCAGGAAGCTGAGGCAGGAAGATCTCAAATTTGTGGTGAGCCTGGGTTGTGTGTTATGTTCAAGGCTAGCTGGGCCACACAGTCTCAAAAATGCACAATTTATCACCTGCCTGAGCAGCAGCGAGGACTTGGCCAGCCGTGGGGCCTTGCTGGGATTCAGACCCGGAGCGGGGAGCTCACACCTCCCCGCTCCACCCAGCTCGAGCGGGCTGTCTGGATCTCGCTGGGCTGGGGGAACCCCCCACCTCCCATCCCCACCGCCGCCAGGGAAAACTGCCAACAGGGGAGTAGCCCAAAGATAGGAACCTCTTTATGTTGCCAGAGTTACTAAAAACACCCAACAAAACAGGTGAGGTGACACACACCCAATAATCCTGGCACTCGGTCAGCCTGTGGCAGGAGGGAGTTGAAGGACAGCCTAGACTATCAGGTAAGACCCTGTCTCCAAATACAAATGAAAAACATGACAAAAAAAAACAAAATAAAGCACAGATGATTTGGGGGTACAGCTCGGTGACACAGCACTCGCCGCGCCTATGGGCGGTCTTGTGTTAACCCCAGCACCTCGTGGATAGACGGACGGATGGATGGACACATGGACACATGGATGGTGGGATGGATCGTGTGCAGACGTACGGTTGGATGGATGGATAAAATTCCATTGCGTTTCACTAGAAATGAGTATTGGGGTCTCTTACCCTTTTGCTCCCAATCCCCCAGATCCATTAGTATTTTTTTTCCCAAAGAGAACACAGTGGAAAGTCAACCACTTACACAGCCTTGTTTTGGCCAGTCTTCCTCGCTTTTGTATTCTGTGGAACAATGTGGAAAGTGGGCCTATGCAGCACCTAGCTAGTCAGCTGTTTCTTTGCCTTCCTGGTCATTCTTTGCAACTATTTCCCTCGAAAGAGAATCAGAGTGATTGTTACAATCTTAGAGGAGACAGAAGGGGGTCTTTCACCAGGAAACCCTGAGATGTAACTGAAGTCCTGAAGTGATTTAATCCTACACTCCACGCCTTAAGGAAGACCAGAAGAGCCCTAAAAGAAAAGCAGTGTGGTCACTGATTGCACCCCCCACCCCATGGGGTGTTTTTCTTTGACTCTTGTTGAACCCATCACAGGACAGGGTCTGAGAGTCCCCCAAAGTGGAGGCAGGCACTTGGATTCACCCCCCCATGGAAGAAGCTGTGGGCTCGCTGATTTCATCGCAGGAAAAGGATTTCCAAGGCAGTCAGTGAGAAGAGGCGTTCAAGGTTTGTTAGGCAGAATCTAGAATGTCCAGGTGCAGAGAGAATGGAGTCCAGGCCTGAAAGAGAACGGCGCAGGAGGGTCAGGGCTTGGGGTCACGTGGCCTTGGGGTGGCCTCGGGTCAGCAACGGAGGAGGTGTGTCCCCCAGGCTGCCAGGTCCTCCTGTGGGCTCTGCAAGAACACAAGCCATTTACAGTAAAAGTGCTGGCCGCACTCCGATTTACAGGCTGATCCTGTCTCAGAGACCCTTAAAAACCTTTTTGGAGCAGATTTCCTGGAAGAGAAAGGGGATTTGAGTAACTTTTGTGTCCTAAAGCTGCAGTTTTTTGTAAAGGTACAATTTTATTTATTTATGCATTTGTTTGGTTTTTT
>PVJO010032712.1:0-12874 GCA_004026905.1 Hystrix cristata | reverse complement strand
AGAAGTACACACCTGGACTCACACTTCTGCCCTGCTCTGCTGCCCTGGCCACAGGGCCAGCCCATGGGGCACCTCAGTCTTGCCCTCAGACTTCCAGAACCCTAAGCTGGAACCTTTTCTCTTTATAAAATTGACAGCCTTGGTATTTCCTCGTAGTAATGAGAAGCTGATGAACACATCCAGATCCCAGGTTTTTGGCTGGTTGTCACAAAGGACAATGCTGACAAGGAATGTGTTTGAACGGCTGTCTAATGCAGGAGGGCTGGAGGGCAAAGGGAACATGCAAGTGAGCCTGCCAACCAGAGCCGCAGTGGCACAGGGTTGCCACTCTAGACACAGGGCATGGGAGGAGGGCAAGAGGGAGGGACACATAGGCCCCGAGCAGAGGCACAGCAGGCATAGAGCCACACAGTCTCATAGAGCCATGACAATGAACACCACCAACTGATTTCTGAGGCTGGAAGTCCAAGGTCATGCTGAGTCCAAGGTTACCCACCAGGGAGGCCAGGTTCACAGAAAGCTGACTTCCCACTGAGGCCTCACACGGTGGAAAGAAAAGTGACCCCTCTTGTGTCTTCCTCTGGCCCTGTGACCTAGCACCTCTTCGTGTCTCCCACGTGCCATGCTGTCCGCCAGAACCCCCAGCTTCCCCTCCTCCTCACCCTGCCACGCTGAGGAGTTCAGCCTGAGCACTCAGCCCCAGAACAATGATTCACAGGCTGGCCACCATCCTCAGCCCCAGAAAGGTCACTAGATTCTCTCACGGTCCAGGGAGCAAGGAGAATTCTTTTTTTTTTTTTTTTTTTTTTTTTTTTTTTTTTGTGGTGCCGGGGATCGAACTCAGGCCCTTGTGCTTGCAAGGCAAGCACTCTAATCACTGAGCTAAATCCCCAGCCCAGCAGGGAGAATTCTTGATGGCGGAGCTGGAACAGAGAGACAGTGATGTGTGTGGCGGGTGCTGGGGGCAGCATGGGCAGTGAGGAGATGCAGCATGCGCCTTACCAGGGGTGTGAGACAGCTGGCTGGGGACTGAGGAGAGCAGCCACAGCTGAGCACACTGGTGCACACCCATAAGCCCAGCACTGTGGGGGGCTGAGACAGGAAGATCATGAGTTCAAGTCCAGCCTGGGCGAGATAGGAAGACTTGGTCTCAAAATAAAAATTTTAAAAAGGAGTGGGGATGTTGCTCGATGCCATGGAGCTATGCAGAAGGTGGATGAGTAAAACCGTAGACAGAGACACAGAAACACCCAGAGACAGAGACAGAGACATAGCAAGAGGCAGCGGGAAAGAGAATGACAGACAGAGGAAACCAATCCCACTAATCCTTCCCTGCCCACCATGCTGAGTTGAAGGCCACTCAACCCTAACACCAGCCTCCAAATGACCAGAAACGTCGAACACTGTATTATTTAGTCAGCTGAACAATGCACTATTATTTTCTGAACCACAAAAAAGCACATCACAAAACAGTTTCAAGATGCTGTGAATCATACAATGCACTCTAATCTTGGAGAGTTAGAGGGCAGGGAGCTGTGCGTCTCTCCTGACGCTGTCCACTGCAGACATCACCAATCCATTGTGGTGCTGTTTCCCACAGGTCCAAAGGTGGTCTCAGGATCCCACGCCACACCCTTTCCAGGTCCTGGAGTTCCTCTGACAGTGGAAACACTCTGTCAGTTGTCTCTGCACAAGTGCAGGGAGGACGTTCCACATTAGAGAAACAGCCATGCAAACCCACATCCTGCACGTGGTGCCCGCTCCACCCTCCCACAGGGTGACCTCCTTGCTGCTCTCCAGCCTTGGCTCGCAGGCTTCTCCCGCTTCCCATCTCAGAGCCAGCACCGCAGCTTCAATGTGTGCTTGGCACCCCACTCCTGGTAACAGTTTAACCTTGCAAAGCTCCCCGGCCTGGTAACCATTTGCTTCAGTTGTCCTTCACTGCATTACACACTAGTGTTAGACACAGTGGCTAATGACAGTGGTGACTGTGACTGACTGTCATCGTGGCATGGGTGGTCAGCCCAGCCAGGTGGTCCGTCCACTCCACCTGGCGGACCTCATCTGTAGGCTGGTCTGTGTTGGGACACCACGGTGGCTTCCTCTCGTGGCTGGCACTTGCTCCTGACTGTGTCCCCAGCTCCCTGTGGAGTGGCAGCAGGCTTCCAGGAGGGAGCGCTAGGAGCCACAGGCAGCACGCAGGGGCTTCTACCACACTCTGCAGACTTCGGAAGCCTCTGAACAGCCGGCCCAGGAATTCGCTTTTCTGTGGGCAGAACGGCCACTTCTCCCCCATTCTGGTCCTCACAGGAAACTCCCACAGCACCATCACGACCACTGCCTGAGCCCTTTCTCTCCGTATTCAAGATTGTCACCCGGCGCTAGGCTGGACAGAGGACACGCACGCTGGCAACAGCTCTGGTTTCCCCACGGGACCCTGAGTTTTGTTACCTCTGGAAGTCTGAGCTATGGTCCCCACCTCCATCCACCACGCCTAGGCTTTTGTTGTTGTTTTGTGGTGTTGGAGATTGAATTCAGGGCCTTTTCACTAAACTACATCCCTAGCCCATTTTCTATTTTTTAAATTTTGAGACAGGGTCTCTACAAGTTGCTAAGTTGCCCGGGCAAGCCTCCTGCCTCAGCCTCCCAGAGTGCTGGAATTACAGACATAGCCAGCATACCAGCTCACACTCATGTTCTAATTAGCAGCTTCCTTCCCTCTGTCTCAAGGCTTCTGCCCTCTCAGCCCTGTCCTCAGACTCTCTCTCTCCTCCCACCACCATTGCTGAAATCCCTCTTAAAACTGCTAATTACAGAGGATTTGCGCCCTGGAGGGCTGCTGTGGCTACTGATTCCATATGCTTATTTTTTCTTTTCTTTCTTTAGTTCTTGAAGAAGAAAAAAACCCTGAGATCGACTTTGAAAACACAAAACACTTTCCCAGTGTGGAAGATTTGTCTCCATCAAGCAGTTAGCATTGGAATGGCGTCCCGGGGGAATGAAGTGGTTAAACTAAACCATGCGCCTGGGGATTGCAACTCTGTGTGGTCCGGGTCTATCCATTTGTGATCCCGTGCCTCTGTTTCCCAGAAGTATAAATATCAGTGTCTTTTTCTGCTTGAAGATTTCTCCTCTAGAAACTCACATGTTGCACTAAAAATACTTCTTCAGAGGTGGACATGAAGTCACAGACCGGCGCCCTGTGCGGGATAACGGTGCTCTCTTCGTCCACGTGGCTGCGTTGTGGAGTCCAAAAAGCAACAACAATCACTGGACAGTCCGGGTTCTGACCCAGTCTGGACAGTAACTGACACTCAGCTTCCTGCAAACCTCCAAAAGGCGCTTACTGGGCCAGCTTCCTGGTTCCCAACCTCGGTGGCACGCTGGAGTCTGCTGGAGGGTTTTTTAAAAGCCACAGCCCAAACCACAGCCTCACTCAATCAGAATTTCTGGGTATGGAGCCTGGGCCTTGGAATATTTAAAACTGCCGAGTAATTCCAGAGAGCAGTCACAATTCAGAATCCCTGAATGGGATCCACAATTTTAAAGCCGTTTTTTAATCCGTAATTTATTTCTCCCACCAAAGTCACACCAGAAATCCCGCGCATGCAGCAGAGGCGCCATGGCCCGCAGAGCCCTGCCGCTCAGCCGCACCCAGCGGGCCGCCCCTGGAACCCTGCTCTCGCCACTCAGCGTCATTGAAGAGTCTCGGAGATGAGACAATTTCCAAGATTGTTTAGAGAACCAAACTTCTGACATCATCTGAGGACAGCCAACATCTGGAGCCTTGTCTGCCACAAATATCCTCACGGATCCTTTTTCTTGGTGAAACTGTGTCGTGACTGGCTGCAGAGTCCAGGCAGATGAGGCCACAGTCAGGTCATTCAGCCAGCGACCGACTTCACTGTGCCCTCCCAGGCTCCACTCCTCTGAGGCCAAGGGGACAGATTCCTCGGTGCCCCAGCCACAAGGCCGTGGACAAGGAATGGTTTCCTGGAACTACTGCCTCAGGACTCTGGGGGGAAGATGACCAGTGTCATACAGGAAGTATGAGGAATCTATTTCACAGACTCAATGGAAAGCACTTCTGTCAGAATTAGGTCCCAGTCAAGAGGTCCCAACTGTCCCAATTGTAGACCAAAGTATTGAAAAGAACTTTCCCTTTGCTACATAAGGTCAGTGTGGTTGCTGACTCTATGAGTCAACGAGGCTGGCCCTGGGGCTTCTGGATTAACTGCTATTCTTGGGGGCAGGCAGAGGGCGTTTCCAAAGAGATGAGCTGGTGAATCAGTGAGCCGGGACACGGCCCTTCTGCTGCCATGGACTGGGATCCCCACCACTGGCTCCTCTGGCCCCAGGTTCTGTTCTCCAACTAGAGTCACAACACCAGCTCTCCCGGGTCTCGGTTCAGAGACAGTGGTGGTGGACTGTGATGGTTAAATATTGTGTCAACTTGAGTAAGAAATGCCCGACTGGATCTCCATAGTTCTAGGTGTGGCTGGATGATTTACTGGAGACAGAAGACCCAGCCTGGGTGTGAGGGGCACCCACCAACAGGTTTGTTGCCTGAGTGGGATGAAAAGGGGGAAGAAGAAGTCTTGCTTCAATTCCTTTGGAGGAGCTCGAGTCTTCACCATCACTTTAGGGTGTTAAGTCTCCAGGCTTCCACTGCTGCAGACTGTTGAACCTCCCAACACGGTCCCTTTGGCTACCAAGGGATTCTGCAGGCCGCTCCAGGTCTTCCACCTTTGACTGGACTGTTCAGCTCTCCAGCATACAGATGGCCCTTTTGTACTCTTCCACACCTGGCCGCTGCAGTGGCCACTGTATGCCTATCTTGTAAAGCATGTATATATAGAGCATTATCTTAAATCTGTTACTCCAGTGAGCTCTGACTGATACAGGAAGGTACCCTCCCTCACCATGTGAGCAGTCCCCCATGATAAAGCTCTTCCCACACACAGCTTATTGTCTGTGCCTAATGCAGACAAAAATGTAGCCCAAGGTCCCCAAATCAGAGCCAAGTGGCAGGCGGAGAGATGACGACACAGGCTCTATCTCAGAGAATGAGAAAAGCTGGTCTTTGTCAGGACCCAGGACCTGGGCCTGGTGAAGCGATTGAGGGGCCACCAAAAACTCAGGGAGCAACGTAATGTTTTAACTTAATGTTTTCATAAAGTCAAAACTAATGCCAGCAATTCCATGATAAACAACACATGCAAATTTTAAATAAAGAGGGATCCACATTCCTGAATTTTTCAATTGCTGCTGGCTCCTGCCTGGCTCGGCACGGGACCACAAGAGTGCTTTGGAGTAAGACAAAGGAAGCTCATTGATCTGCTACTGACGATGATTTCATGGACAGAAAAACAAATTCTGCTGCTGCGCCATCAGCCACATCACCAATACCACCCAGCAGCCACGGTGACGAAGGACCTATTGAGGCCACACGTTTTACCAGCATTATCTGCATTTAATATTCACAGCCTTCCTGACAGGTAGGAACTGAGGGCCATTTTACTGACGAAAAACTCAAAATGACAAGTATCTTATCCGCATGAGAGAAGAAAGTATGGGGGAGTCAAACCCAGCTGGGGAAGTAGCCTCAGGCCAGACGAGGGCAGCAGAGTCCCCCGGGCCAAGGTGCTCCTGTCCCTCTGTCAGGAGACTCTGGAGGGCAGCGCAAGCCACCCCCCGCCCATGGCACAGATGATGGCCCTCTATGACCGTGGCCTTAAACAGTGGACTCCACATCCACACACTTCCTCCCCGGCGTGTGCCTGACCTCGAGAGGCAAATCCCTGTGGGGGTGACTCTTAGGGGAACACTCTTCCACCTGCCCACACCCTTCTGCCGCTGCTCTCTTCTGTGATGATCATGTGTCTGTCTCTGGTGACAGCGGCAGGGACCACGTGGTCTCTGTCGTGGAGCCCTGCAGTTGGCACAGGCAGGAGCCCCAGGGACCGTGTGGCCAGCGGGGAGTGGTGCATAACCAGGGCACACCCCTCTTCACTGGCGCCCTTCTGTCAGCCCCTCTACTTGGGACAGCTTTCAGCTCGCAGCTGACGGCTCACCCCGCACCTCTGCCGGTTCTCCATCCCGGGGTAGCTGGAAGATGCAGCTGGAGAAAGGGAGGCTGCTGGATGGCTGTCGGGTCTCCTTTACTTCAGTGGGATCCCGAGAACCCTCAGAGCAACAGGCAAAGTCTTGGGAACTCCTGGCTCTGCCCAGCAGCATGAGGGACAAAGGTCACATCTGCACAGGCTGCGTGGGCGGAGGGGCTGCTGTGAGCATCTTCCAGCACTCAGGGGAGGGCAGAAGTTGCAGCCTTTTATGAGTGTTCGTCCCAGCTGTGGGCTGGCGACTGGGTTCCCAGAGCAGCTGCAAGCTGGCACAAGGCCTCAGAATTCCCGCCCCCTTTCCGACCTGCCCTGCGATTACCAGAAACTCCGCGGCGCGGGTTGGGGACTCCCCCAGGCGCACGCTTGGTGGGAACGCCCACCGGTGTCATGAAGAACCTCAGCTCATTGACGCCATCAGGGACCGTGGGCCCTTTGTGGCTTCCGCAGGGATGCTGACCGCCAGCGGCCTGTCCTGCCCTGCTCGGGTTCCCCCACTGCTGCCTCCGTCACTCCCCAAGCAGAGGCCCAGAGAGGTGGCGAGTGCCCCTGCCTGGTCCTCTGTATGGGAATGAGGGGATGCTTCTTCCTCTTGCCCATGTGCCATCCAGCCATCTCGGTTTTGTCCCACTCTGGCCACCACCATGCATCCCGATCTCCTGGTTGAAGCTGGTTGCTGAAGAGAGGAAGTGGGCAGCTAAACTCACACCCTAAAGACGTGAACACGGCACATGGCTCTCCTGCTTCCAGGACTGCAGAAGGGATACCTCGGGCTTGATTACAACTCGGTGGGGGCTCTGTTAGCAAAGGGAGACAGGGAGGAGGCCCAGGGCAGTCAGCCAGGGGCCGCAGCAGCAGCAGTGGGGTTGGGTTTCTGTGGACACTGGACTTCGAGTGGCAACAGACATGGCCTCTGCCTTCCTCAACTCCCGCCTGTCCTGGATCCTGAGGGGGGAGCAGAATATATATCCTCATCCTGGGCCCTGCAGGGGTGCCACGGAAATATCCAGAGTGGTCCAGAGCAGGGCCCGGGAGCACTATTGGGAGGTTACAGATTGCAACAAGCTCTACAACTTGGATTTCTACATTTAAAACAATTAAATGTATAAATAACTTGATATAAAAGTTAAATGTCTAAGACTTCATTCTACAGTCCCATTCACAGAGGAGCCAAGGACACACGTAGAGATGCTTGCTTAAGCACCATTCGTAGCAACAAAGAGGTAGACACCACCCAAGGGCCCGTCAGTTGAACACTGGAGCTCCTGCACTATCAGCAGGAGCCCGCAGACATGGGGGGGAATGCCAGGCAAAGTCCGTCCTGCCCCGCCGGACCCGGGATCCCTAAGGCAAGAACTAAGCCCACCTCCTCCCAGCACAGCAGACCGATGAGCGCATGTGCAAGTGGAACTCAGAAGGCAGCAGCCAGAAAGCTGTCCCCTCTGCAAGGCCCCAGCCCTGCGCCACTCAGGCCCATCTGAAACCTGACTTAGCCCCGATCATCTCTCCGGAGGGGTTCTGGACTCAGACACCCAGACTCGGAGAAGAGGGCATGCGCACTACAGCACAAGACAGGTCAGGAGGGAGGAGCAGCCCACGCCAGCCGGGCCTGGGGCTGACCCTCAGTGAATAGCCATCTGCACTCTGGGACCGCCCGAGGGAGGACAGCTCCCAGCCGCAGCCAGCGCCCAGAGCCCTCAGCCCCTGGGGTGCCCTACCAAGCCCCCTACCGAGCTCCCTTGCTGTGCCCCCAGCTCAGAGGCCACACAGGGCTGAGCCTTGGGCTCGTGTGGTCCAGTCAGCCCTTGAGGCTCCATGCATGGTAGGCTTCATGGCGTGGGTCTTAGGGTGCTAACCATACCTTGAGGGAGCTGGGAAAAACAAACCACGCTTGCTGGAAAAATTATATTTACACATATACAACACATGTGTGCAGGGATAAACATACATGTGCGTTGGGGCTGGGGATTTAGCTCAGTGATTAGAGTGCTTGCCTTGCAAGCACAAGGGCCTGAGTTCGATCCCCGGCACCACAAAAAAAAAAAAATACATGTGCATTGTCTGCATTATTGTATACACATGTACATACATGCATACAGACACACGCAGATGGATGGATGGATAGATAGAAAGAGAGATAGATAGATTTGTAATTGAAGGCACAAGCTTGTGGTGGTGCACACCTGTCATCCCAGCACTCTGGGAGAAGGAGGCTGGAGGATCAAAAGTTCAAGCCCAGCCTGGGCAACTTAGTGACTTGGTGAGACTCTATCTCAAAATAAAAAATAAAGAAGGGCTGGGGATGGAGCTCAGTGTGGAGGCCCTCAGTTCAATCCCCAGTATCACACACGTAAGATTGCAGGCATGAAAGAGGCCTTTCTGGTGGGAAGTGTCCTGGGCTGAGAGTCACGCCCACCCCGCCACCAAGCGCCACCCCACACCCCTGTCTGCAGGGCTTCCTCTCCCCACAGACTCCTCTGGAAGTGCCAGCCTCCTGGTGTCCCACCTCTGGCCAAGGGAAGGTGAGGCTGTCAGGACGATCTTTGCTGTCCCTGTGAAGGGAACCTCCTGCCGTGAGCAGCCCAGGTCTGTGCTTGTCCAGGGCGACACTGAGGAGTCCATCTTCAGCCTAGCTTTATTTTACCAATTTACCCTGCAATGTCAGGAGCTGCACAGGGTGAACACCCAGTGCAGCGGGTGTCTGTCTCCCCCTTCTGCCTCCCCAAGCTTTAGCCCCAGCCACACTCGGCTCCTTGCTGTCCATAGTCCGGGGCATGTTTGGCTTTTGTCTCAGTGTCCCCTCCTTCCACTCTTGCCCGGCCGCAGCCCTGTCCATCCATCCTGCTCTGCTTCCCCCACACCTGGCTGTCCCACCAGTCCCACCTGGCTCCCTTCGACCTCCTGATGACTGTGTCCTGGTCCTGTTCTGCCCTGTGAAGACAGGACCCCAGAAGCTTCCCATATCCTAGGACAGTGCAGGGTGCAACAACCATTTTTCAAATAAACCGAATGACAGCTCCTTGCTTGTGTGTGCTCAGCTTGCCACATCCGAAAGGTCCCCTGATTGCCCACGTCCAGGGTGGTGATACTTGGGCCTGGGGTGCCCGCCGCCCTTTCCCGGCACCCTAGCCTGTCTCCCTGGTGACCGGTTCTGGCAGGTTGACAGAGAGACATAGCCCCTTCGGTGCCTGAGCCCTTCAAGACCTCCCAAGTCCTCCCACCCATGTGTCCCCCAGAATCCTCCGATCCCCCAGCTCCCTGCTCCACACCGCCCACCCCACGTCTGGACCGGGAGCTGGTTTTCTAGTGGGGAGCCATAGTATTGGGTCCCCCAAACACATGCGCTACTGGGAAACAGCCCGAGTTTCCTCCGTGACACTGCAAGCTCGAGTCTTGGGCTATATGGGTCGTCTATCTTTCCCTGCAACTTCCCTCTCTCAATCTCTCAGGAACCCTGAATGCACCTAGACTTTGTCCCCCTGGGATTCTGTCCTCTTTTACTAGGCGCACTTGTCTCTGTGACGATGCGCAGAGCTCCCCAAGTGTTGGGTCCTGTATTTGTCCCCACCCGAGCTGCAGCAGCGACTAGGGCGCCCAATCACCAGGCCCTTCCCGCTAGCACAGGCTCCATCCAGAGCCAGACAGCCTCTGTAAACCTGGAGAGGCATTTAGATTTCCCCCTGCCCAGCTGACAGCGGGTTTACAGTTTATAATCTGGCCTTTGTAAAAGCATTTGTCAGCCTGGATCCTCCACTCTCAGCCGACCACCCACACCGAGGGACAGGCAGGAAGCGGCCCTTCAAGCACACCAACCGTCAACTTGGGGGCTGGCTGCAGAATCGCAGGATTCAGTCACAAAGGGGGACTTTTTTGGCATTATCTACTTCGCATCTCTGCAGCAAAAGCAGCCCTTGTTTATACAAAGCGATTCCTGAACGCTAAATTTGGAAATTCTACGTATTCCTCTAATCTGCCAGGCCCCATGCGGGACGGGGCGCCCCGGAGAAGCCTCATTCGTCTCCAGCCAACCCCCAGCATGACAGAGGCCTGGGCCCGGGGACCGGGCAGCAGTGGGGCCCAGGCAGTGCCCGCCCCTACTTCTGTCGTCGCCAGGCGGCAGTTTCGCTCTTAAGTGTCTGTGTACAGATGTACATAATATGGCTCCCTGGGGCCGCCCACCAAGCTCTGGCAGCATCACAGGGCTCTGGGCCACAAAAGCAGCCGGGCAGAGGAGGAGGAGGCTGGGCACAGAGCACCAGGCTGCTGCAGAGGCCAAGGGCCAGGCTGGCATGGAAGCGGGGAAGGAATGTGGTGCAATAAGTCACACTCACTCCTTATCTCTGCTGCTTGAAGACGATTTTCGAGGGAGGAAATCACACGATTTCAGGCAGCAGATAAAGGAGATGGAGGCAGCGATGGCTCAGCTGCAGAACCCGCTCCCCCGTGGCCTGACCTGAGCTCCAGCGGTGGAATTTGGCTTTGAGCCTGCCTGCTGCCGTTGCAACATCTTATCACGTACCAGCTGCCTCCCAAGCCTCCAGCTTCTCCTTGAGCACCCGCGGCTCTGCCCCGCGGGCACCCGCCTCCTCTCCAGCCGCCAGGCCTTCCCTGACAGCCACCCCTCGGGTGGTCTGAACTCTCCGTGACATTATCACCTGCAAGGAATCCGGGCCTGCTGGCCGACAGGGATGCAGACGCAGAAAACCAAGGCACAGCTTTTGAAGGATGTGTCTGCCTGTCTCCTCGACTAGAGCTGGGGCCACTTCTTTGCCATCCCCAAACTAGCCACTGCCCAGGCTCCAGGCCCTGCCCACAGGTGGACAGAAGAAACTGCCCATGTATCTGGAGCAAGTGCCGCATGCCAGAGACGGACACTAGGTCACTGTATCCTCCCTCAGGCTGGGTTCTCTGGAGCAGAGCCTGAGGTAAGGATTCTAGCACAGGTAGATCATCTGGGAAGTGACCCCAGGACAACGCCACCTGGGGAGTGGGCAAACGAGACAGGGCAGGGGCCGAGCTTGTCCAGCAAGTTCCCTTAGGGGTCACCTGGGTATCCTTCCAGAGAGTTCCATGGAGCAAGAGAGAGTACACATCTCAGATTGCCCACCCCAGATTGTCCACGCCAAGGGCAGGGAACTGGAACAGTCACCCACTAACCGCCATCATCATCCACTCTGCTGGCTGCTGTGTGCAGGGCAGAGTTCCCGCAGGAGCAAAGCCAGGCACACAGCCATGGAGTGCCTAGCAGCTAGGCCGGCCCTCAAAGAAATGGTGAGGGAAAGGCCAGAAAGGATCAGGACGGAACCCAACCCAGGTGGTCCTGCATCCTGCACCACCACACCGCCACCTCACTTCCCGGCACGGAGCCTGCCTTGTCCGGCACAGGACCCTTTCTTGGGTTTGGGTCTCCATTCCTGCCTTACCAATCCAATACACATGTATGAATGGGTCCGGGTTTCTCCTAAAACCCATGTGTTATTTGGATCACTTCCTCCTAAAGGCACAGTGCAGACATCCCTACTCCAACGGCTAAGCAATGCTTCAAGTTGACTGAATGCTGTTGGTAAAATGCCCATGCTACAATCAGGCCTAACAGAAGTGTATGCCAAAACATACTCTCTCCTCTAACAGTGAAAGACTCTACGCACAGGAGAGCTGCAGAGACCAGGTTTCACTCCACGGCTGCATGGATATTGCGCCGGGCTGAGCTTTCACTCACACAGATGTGCAGACACTGGCTTCTTCCTGCTCTCTGAGAACACTGAAGGCCGGATGCAGGTCCCTCTCCTCAAGGAGACACCCCACCTAGAACAGAGACAGAATCCACATGTGTCACCAGCAACGACACCCCAAAGCTAGGGCATGCACGCTTACAGAGAGCAGGTGTGAAGATGGAGCACACTCACTCTGCCCATGGAAAAAGAGGATGCTACACAGCTATTTGTTTATACAGTGTGAAATTGTTTTCAGATTTTCAAAACACTTAGCATCCCTCACAATCAGAGGCTCCATTAGTTCCTAATAGTAATTATTATCCCTTTGCCATTTGATGTTTAAAAGCTCTCTAGGGGTCCTACATCCCCAAGTCACTGTTTATAGCGCACACATAGATCGACATGCTGACTGTCACAGAGTCTGGGAATATTCATACAGAGCCTGCCACATTTTTCACTGAACAGCAGTTCTTCATACAAAGGCTTACAAGAGCACCAATGGGTGACGGAGATATTCTTGAAGCTGTTTTGACAGAATCCAGTGCAAGGTTCTGGGTGAAATCTGCATTTCTGCCCCTGCCTACAAGGTGTTCGCTCCCATCCCTCATGCAAACCCAGAGACAGAGTGAAAAAGCATAAAAGCCAGCTATTAAGACCAAATTCTACCCTGCTGCATGAGAGAAGCAGGGCCGAGGGATACTGAGTCAGCTAGGAAATGTAACTGAGCAAAGCCCGAGGCACAGCAAGCTGGGGCCCAGCTCTCTTCACCATGCCCCCGAGAGCCGTCTGAGAGCCACGGCGATGCCAGGGCTCTCGGTGGAGATCCCCAAGGGCTGGGCCTCACAGTCTGGCCGAGTGGCCCTGAGCAAAGCACTGCCCTGTAACCAGCTTAGAAGGATAAAGCCGATCCACAAGTGACTCAATCGCTGCCAAAATAAGCTTCTTCTCTCTTTAAAGGAAGCTAATCAAAACCAAAAACTCACAATTAGTACACATTCGCAATGTATGGGATTCAGTAAGAAATTACTAGACATGTGACAA